>OX459109.1:1970607-2203832 GCA_949775045.1 Metridium senile
TTATCGCTTAGCGTATTATATAATTATATGAATTTTGTGAACAAAAGCGTGGAGAATGAGATCTTGAGAGAATGCTTCTAATACATTTTAATGCTATTGTTTCTATGTTTTGTAGCCTGTAATTGCAATTCTGTGGGTTCTAACAGTACCAATTGTAGCGAATATGAAGGCCAGTGCGAGTGTAAGCCTGGGGTCGAGGGTCGTGATTGTGGTCGATGTAAACCGGGCTATTATAACATGACATCTGAAGGCTGTCAACGTAAGTACATAGCTAAACAATGACATTCTTACTCCTCTGTCCTCACTTATTTTGTCTTCTAATTCCCTCTCCACCCCTTATCATCATCATCATCATCATCATCATCAATATCATCCGCTTTATCGTCGTCACATAAACCATTACCTTCACCTGCATCACTATCACTACCGCCATCATCATCATCTGCATTATTATCATCATCATCATCAACTCCATCATCATCATCATCATCATCATCATCATCATCATCATCATCATCATCATGCATCATCATCATCAGCAGTATTGTCATCAACATCACGATCATCATCACCACAATCACCGTCATCATAATTATCATATCATCGCCATCATCTGGTCATCGTTATTGTTGTCGTCATCATAATCATCATCATGATCATCATCAACAACAACACTACGTCAAGTTGATGTTGTTTTTGTTGTTGTTGTTGTCACTATCATCATCATCATCATCATGGTTATTGGCATTACCATTATCATATCATCGCCATCATCTGGTCAACGTTATTGTCGTCATTATCATCATCACTATCATCACTATATCATCATCATCATAGTTATTGGCATCATCATTATCATCAGTACAATCATCATCACCCTCACCATCATTATCGTCACCGTCACGTTACAGTTATCGTACCGTCATCATCTTATTGTTTTTTCATTATATAGCCTGTGAGTGCAAAGGTGACAACAAAGTTTGTCACCCATTTACCGGTGTGTGTGACTGCCCTGCCAATACAGTCGGCGATAAATGTGATCCGTGTCAGTGTAATAATAATACCAACAAGTGTCTAAGGACCGGTGAATGTCAAGATTGTCAACATAAAACTGCGGGCTTTAGCTGTGAGAAATGTACGGATGCGTTTTATGGTGATGCTTTAACTCAGCAATGTAGAAGTAAGTAATCCTTCTCCTTCTCCTTCTACTCCTCCTCCTCCTCCTCCTTCTCCTTCTCCTCCTCTTCCTTCTCCTTCTCCTTCTCCTTCTACTTCTCCTTCTCCTTCTCCTTCTCCTTCTCCTTCTCCTTCTCCTTCTCCTTCTCCTTCTCCTTCTCCTTCTCCTTCTCCTTCTCCTTCTCCTTCTCCTTCTCCTTCTCCTTCTCCTTCTCCTTCTCCTTCTCCTTCTCCTTCTCCTTCTCCTTCTCCTTCTCCTTCTCCTTCTCCTTCTCCTTCTCCTTCTCCTTCTCCTTCTCCTTCTCCTTCTCCTTCTCCTTCTCCTTTTCTTTCTTCTTCTCCTTCTCCTTCTCCTTCTTCTTCTCCTTCTCCTTCTCTTTCTTCTTCTCCTTCTCCTTCTCCTTCTTCTTCTCCTTCTCCTTCTCACATATATTTTCTTTGTTTTGTTTATTCCAGGCTGCGCATGTGATGAAGGTGGGACGTATCCCAAAAACACGTGTAACAGAATGACTGGACAATGTCAGTGTCGTTCTCATGTCACTAGCAGAACATGCATTAAGTATGGAATTTGGTTTTCTTTCTGATTTAGCATTCGAGGCATAGAGCAGATTTGGTATGACTGTGTATCAAAGATACCGTATGCAATCTTGAAAACAATGCCATTACCATATATAGTATTGTGGGTGAAAAGTAAGAAAAGACTTTGATTAGCGCGCGAGATTTTGTTTCTTTTTTTTTAACAGGTTGAGATTGCAACAGAACAATAGAACAATATCTTTGATACGGTGAAAAGTTCAGTAGCGTGTGCGTGCACTGCCGCGATCTTGATGTTTCTAGAATTTTGATTGCTTTGCCTTAACCGCATTCGTGCCGTGAGCTTTTCATAGTCATAACGAAATCTGCTCTAATAATACGATAATCTACTGTGATGTATAAAGAATGAGAGTGTTTGTTTTATCGGGAAATAAAGATCAGATAATATTTCTCCGTGCTTTGTTTATCAATATTTACTAATAACAAGTCGAGGCTTAGCCTGTCCAAGATAACGTGGAATTGCAATATCGTCCCTTTCATTGATGTTTGGTGTTTTTGTAACTTTGCAGACCAGTCCGTGATTATTATTATCCCGACCTTCATTACATCAGAGGTGAAAAGGATCCTTACACAAAGGCAACAGTAAGTATCAACAAACATCTATAGATATTAACGAAGATGGATGAATGGTTGGCTGGCTAGAAGGTTGATTGGTTGATCGTTGAGTTTTTGATTGATTGAATCATGGATTGATTGATTGAATGATTAATTGATTGATGGAGGTACTGACGTACTGACTGACTGTTTGATAGATAGATAGATAGATAGATAGATAGATAGATAGATAGATAGATAGATAGATAGATAGATTGATAGATTGATAGATTGATTGATTGATTGATTGATTGATTGCAATTGATTGACTCACTGAATGGCAGACGGGTTGATTGATTGGTTGATTGATTGAATGATTGATTGATTGATTGATTGATTGACTGACTGACTGATTGACTGATTGACTGACTGACTGACTGACTGATTGATTGAATGATTGATTGATTGATTGATTGATTGATTGATTGATTGATTGATTGACTGATTAATTGAGTGAGGGACTGGGTGAATGACTTACTGATTGATTGATAAATCGGCTGGTTGATTGATTGACTCTCTGATTTATTAAATATTATACATAACTCCCTAATTGTTATGCTTATCTTCCTTTCTAGAACAACTTCTATACAATGGTTCAATTTCCAAAAAACACCAATTATACTCTGGCATTAAGAAAATCTGCCGGTATCTACCTTACAGCATCAGACGTCATCTCCATAGAAACGAATACAGGGATCAATTCTTCGTTACTAAGGGCGTGTATAGAAGGCCGTAATTACTGTTCCATCCCGGCTGGCAACTACTCTGTTAATGTAACTGTTAAAAATGAGCTAACAGTGGTATGTAAAAAAGAAACACCCTTTCCGAGAAACTTTGTCACCCGTGAAGTGAAAAAGCCTACAAGCTAGTAGCGAAGGGGATTACGGGTCACCTATGTATACTTTATTAGAACGCAGAGATTTCATGGCCACATTGCTACACTTGTCAACATGTTATTGATGAGATTATTATTATTGTGAGATTAGAAATCGTCCATGCTACGCCCCTTTAAAAGACTGTTTAGGAATATTTTTTTCAATTACCCTAAAAATTGGCATAAGACAATAAGAATAATAAGAATAAGAATAAGAATAAGAATAAGAATAAGAATAAGAATAAGAATGATAATGATAATGATAATGATAATGATAATGATAATGATAATGATAATGATAATGATAATGATAATGATAATGATAATGATAATGATAATGATAATGATAATGATAATGATAATGATAATGATAATGATAATGATAATGATAATGATAATGATAATGATAATGATAATGATAATGATAATGATAATGATAATGATAATGATAATGATAATGATAATGATAATGATAATGATAATGATAATGATAATGATAATGATAATGATAATGATAATGATAATGATAATGATAATGATAATGATAATGATAATGATAATGATAATGATAATGATAATGATAATGATAATGATAATGATAATGATAATGATAATAATAATAATAATAATAATAATAATAATAATAATAATAATAACTGTTGTACCGGGCCGGAGACAATCCCCTACTCTTTGCAAACATAGCACAACATGATCTTTAACGTCCACCTTAATAGGATTAGAGTGTAGGCAGAAGAGACCTCCAGCTTTACGTCCTTATCCGAGAAGGCAACTCTGGATCTAGCCTCCTCCGCATGCAACTCTTGACTCTGGGCTTCCTTTGTTGACTTTGGGCTTCCTGTGGCGGAACAATAGGAAACCCAGCAGGGGACAAAGGAAACCCAGCAGGGTTGCATGCGGAGGAGGCAACTCTGGATCAATAATTTGATAAAATTGGGTAAACGGCATGTTAACGTGACTAGATTTATTTATTTATTTATTTTTATTTAAATCAGTATTTAAACAGGGTATCAGATTTAGCATGACTAGCATAAACTGATCATGAGCCATGATGTCTTTTGATGCTCTATCTATTGTGTATGACATTTTTAATGAATATTTTATCTTCATAGGACCGTATCGTGTTTATACCTAAAGCGTTTTTAGTTGAAAAAGATATCATTGGAGAACAGCGTTATGATGCCTTCAATTTCAATTGTCAAGTAATGACAAACAAAATGACGGCCGGGTAATCATTATTTTTTATCTACTTTTATATACAACTATTTTAAAATTAAATCGTTGTCACAATCAAGCAGTACACACTCTGAAGCCTGCAAATAGTGTCGATTACAATAGAAATAACAATAACAATAACAATTACAATAACAATAACAATAACAACAGCAATATTAATAATAACAATGACAAAAACAATAACAATAACAATAACAATTACAATAACAAAAACAATAACAATTACAGCAACAATAACAACAGCAATATTAATAATAACAATGACAAAAACAATAACAATGACAGCAACAATAACAATGACAATGACAATAACAACAACAATAACAATAACAATAGAAATAACAATGACAATAACAATGACAAAAACAATAACAACAGCAATATTAACAATAACAACATCAATAACAATAACAATAGAAATAACAATGACAATAACAATGACAATGACAATAACAACAACAATAACAATAACAATAGAAATAACAATGACAATAACAATGACAAAAACAATAACAACAGCAATATTAACAATAACAACATCAATAACAATAACAATAGAAATAACAATGACAATAACAATGACAATGACAATAATGATAGCAATTATAACAATAACAATAACAATAGAAATAACAATGACAATAACAATGACAATGACAATAATGATAGCAATTATAACAATAACAATAAAAAGTAACAATAAGAATAGATCGAAAGCACTAACGTCAATCATTTGTTGTTTTTGTTTTCAGGAACGAAAAGCTTTGTCAATCCAACATTTTTAGTCTGACCGTTGCGTTCCTTAACGGATCATTACGTAAGTTGATTACCATCAATGTTTATTACACATACACCTATTTCAAAAATCGTTGTCGCAGCCCAAGTTACAGTCCACACTCTAAAGCCTGCAAAGGATGTCGGTTACATGGACTTAATTTGTGATTTATAGCACTTTTTTTTAAAGTAATATTTGTATTTATACCACAACAACAACTTGTTATGGGCATATAACACAAACACGTACAATCAAAATATTCTATGAATAAATCGATGACAAGAGACGAAATACCGACATGCTTTGCAGACTTTAGAGTGTGGACTGTAGCTTTGATTGCGACAACGATTTTTGAAATAGGTGTATACAATATGAACGGCCGATCCATATGCGATATACAACGGCGAGTCGAAATACAGCTATTTCAAAAAACTTAGAATACTGAATACTGCATACTGAATAGTGCATTCCAAGACCGAAATGCATTCTGGGGCATCAAATATTGTTTAATGTAAAATAAATACTATTAGTTTTTATATTCTTAGTGCATTCCATTCAAAACAATATACTAGCTAGTTATGGGGAGGAAATATTGCTGTATACAATTTTTTATTTCAAATCAATTAGACCCACAATGCCCTTTGGTCTTGGAATGCACTATTCAGTATTCAATGTTTTTAAAATAGCTGTAGTACTTATTAAAGTCCAACGTTAGTTCTTTCAAATTTTACTAGAATTGTCAAGATAAAAGTAAATCTGGCCGAGAAAATTCAAGTTAAGACTTATGTAAATCAGGACGAAATCTGTATTAGATGAACGGAACTCTCTGGACGTGATTTTTTTTTGTAAAATCCTCATTACAAGTATGACCACTTTTCATATATTCGCATACTTCTATGCACGGACTGTATGCTACGAAACGAGTTTTTACACTCCTTATTTGGTAAAATCAGACAACTTCACATCAAATGTGTCTGTTTAAAGTACAAACTCCCGTGCACAGAATTATGCGAATACATTAAATGTGGTCATACTTTTGCGCGTCGCGCTGTAATTACTCATGAATTTGATAAGCCATGTTTTTGGACAGGCTCAGCCTAACAAACTGTTATTGTTTCTATGTTTTGCAGCCTGTAACTGCAACTCTGTCGGCTCCATTAGTACCAATTGTAGCGAATATGCAGGCCAGTGCGAGTGTAAGCCTGGGGTCGAGGGTCGTGATTGTGGTCGATGTATACCGGGCTATTATAACATGACATCTGAAGGCTGTCGACGTAAGTATTAAAACATCATTAACGTTAGCATTATCGATATCATTATTATTATGGTTAAAGTATAATCGTTATCACTAACATTATCGTCACTAGTATCGTTATCGTTATCATTATCGTTATCATTATCGTTATCATTATCATTATCATTATCGTTATCATTATCATTATCGTTATCGTTATCGTTATCATTATTGTTATCATTATTGTTATCATTATTGTTATCATTATCTATATCATTATCTATATCATTATCGTTATCATTATCGTTATCAGTATCGTTATCATTATCGTTATCGTTATCATTATCGTTATCATTATCATTATCATTATTGTTATCATTATCGTTATCATTATCGTTATCGTTATCATTATTGTTATCATTATTGTTATTATTATTATTGTTATCATTATCGTTATCATTATCGTTATCATTATCGTTATCATTATTGTTATCATTATTGTTATCATTATTGTTATTATTATTATTATTGTTATCATTATCGTTATCATTATCGTTATCATTATCGTTATCATTATCGTTATCATTATCGTTATCATTATCGTTATCATTATCGTTATCATTATTGTTATCATTATTGTTATCATTATCGTTATCATTATCGTTATCATTATCGTTATCGTTATCATTATCATTATCGTTATCATTATCGTTATCATTATCGTTATCATTATTGTTATCATTATCGTTATCATTATTGTTATCATTATCGTTATTATTATCGTTATCATTTTCGTCATCATTATCGTTATCATTAGAGAGTCTTAAGATTCACGTTTACGCCAAACGTCAAAACTAACCAATTTTTCTGCGTTTACTCTTTACCATTTGACATCTCCGCTAAAACAAGGTCCTTATGTTGTTTGTTAATACACATTTTATTCATTGAGATCTTTTGCGAAGTTATTTGAAGCTTTTAAAGCAGTATTAGAAAGGTCAATCGTTTGGCGTTCCCGTAAACGTAAATCTTAATCTCTCTAATTGCTATTATCGTACCGGTCATCAACTTATTGATTTGTTGTTTTTATCAGCCTGTCAATGCAACGGTGCCAACAACATATGTCATCCATTTACTGGCGTGTGTGACTGCCCTGCCAATACAGTCGGTCCCACATGTGAGGCGTGTCAGTGTAATAATAACACCAACAAGTGTCTAAGGACTGGTGAATGCCAAGATTGTCAACATAATACTACTGGTTTTAGCTGTGATAACTGTGTGAATATGACCTATGGTAATGCTTCAGCACGGCAATGTCGAGGTAGGGAAGCTTGTTGTTGTTGTTGTAGTGGTTGTTGTTGTTGTTGTTGTTGTGTTTGTGGTTGTTGCTGTTGTTGTTGTTGCTCTTATTATTGTTGTTGTTTTTGTTGTTGCTCTTATTATTGTTGTTGTTTTTGTTGTTGCTCTTATTGTTGTTGTTGTTGTTGTGGCTGTTGTTGTTGTTGTGTTCTTGTTGTTGTTGTTCTTTTCGTTGTTGTCGTTGTCGTTGTCGTTGTTGTTGTTCTTTTTGTTGTTGTTGTTGTGGTTGTAGTTGTTGTTGTTGTTGTTGTTGTTGTTCATCATCTTGTTATTGTTGTTGTTGCTCTTATTGTTGTTGTTGTTGTTTTTGTCCATATTGTTCTTTTTCTTATTGTTGTTGTTGTTTGTGTTGTTCTTGTCTTGTCTTGTATTGTATTTGCAGTAGTATCTGTTCTTGTTGTTCTTGTTGCTCTATGGCGCTGACTTTACTAAACTCTTCTTTTTATCTTATAGCCTGTGACTGTAACTCAACCGGTTCTCTTGGAGACTATTGTAACATTGTTACAGGACAATGCATGTGTAAGCCTAAGATAACTGGCCAAGCATGCGATGTTTGTCAGGTAAGTGATAATAAAATATGTTCTCTCCCTCGCCACAAGGGTTTTTAATTCTCAGGGTCCTATGATTGTTGAGTTTGTTTGCTGTTTTGCTCTCTCCATTGCCTTATCGTTAGAAAATGTATTTTTTTATCCACAGAACAATTCGTATGGCTTCAGTTCAAGCGGGTGTACAGGTTGTGGATGCAATGTTTATGGATCTATGAGCCAGCAATGTAACGAAAGCGGTCACTGCCAATGCAAGGCAGGCGCAAACGGACAAAAATGCTCCGAGTGCACCTCGGGATATTACGGGCTTCCCAGTAAACCATGCGCAACTTGTAACTGTAATGTCACTGGAACAGTTACTGAGACCGTCTGCGCCAACGATGCTATTGGTCAGTGTGAATGCAAACCAGGAGTGGCGGGAAGAGCATGTGATCGATGCGATAAATATTACACGAACTTTACTGACCAGGGATGTACTGGTAGGTAACAATGATGATGATGATGATGATGATGATGATGATGATGATGATGATGATGATGATGATGATGATGATGATGATGATGATGATGATGATGATGATGATGATGATGATGATGATGATGATGATGATGATGATGATGATGATGATGATGATGATGATGATGATGATGATGATGATGATGATGATGATGATGATGATGATGATGATGATGATGATGATGATGATGATGATGATGATGATGATGATGATGATGATGATGATGATGATGATGATGATGATGATGATGATGATGATGATGATGATGATGATGATGATGATGATGATGATGATGATGATGATGATGATGATGATGATGATGATGATGATGATGATGATGATGATGATGATGATGATGATGATGATGATGATGATGATGATTTTAACTAAAATGTTAGTCCTTACTGGATTGCAAAATGAGGGATATTGTTGGTGCAGCTAATCCGGATGATTCTTGATAATAATTGCATATACCCAACACATCGTAATGGAATTATTCGAACTTCATTCGTAAATAGTCCCCTTCACAGTTCCCTGCGCCATCTTGAAAGGTAGCCGGGCCTTTGCATCAAATCGAAACGAACGTTGAGTTTGCGATGATAGAGACACGTGAATAATCGTCCCGCAAGGTGTTAAAAGGTCTCTATCATTGCAAGCTCAATGTTCGTCTCTCTTCGATGCAAAGGTTTAACAACCTTTCAAGATGGCGCAGGGAACTGTGAACCGGACTATTGCTAATTGCTTTACTTGTTTGTTACCAGCTTGTCCTGAATGTGTTCTAAAGATGGCAAAAACAGTGCAAAGCATTGTGGGACGTGTTAATACAACCAATGATAAACGAGCTCTGGTGGACAGTCTAGCCCAGCTCCACTCACCATTGGCTAATATCGAGAAAATGGAAGGACAAACCCCGGTATGCATACGATTATTTCAAACGAAGTTGTAAGAGTCAAAGAAGCCTGCGTAGCAAGCGTTAATTTTTGCACTCGTCTTAGGTTTCACGCGGCCATATCTGTAACATAGCTATCCCGAAACAACTTTTTCCCGTTCTCCCAAAAAGAAACGCTTACTACGCAGGCTAGAGTTTCTTTCTCCTGTCGCAAGTATATACTCTGTATTAGTATTTTTGTAATTGTATCATTATGACAAATAACATAAAATAAACGTATTTTGTTATGGTTTTTCCAACCAACCATTGTTATTAGAACAAAGAAAATTAACAAATCTATTATTAAAATGGTTGGCAAATTAGCATCACAATACCAACACTTGTAAACACAACGCTCACCTTATAGTCACTAAATAGCAACTATTAGTTAGTAACTGTTTTGTTTCTATTTCATGGTTTTCGAGTGTCTTTGTTCTATCGTTATACTAACCAGACAAATAATCAAACGTTTATCTTGGTTTCCTAGGCAACCTCAGCGGCGTTCACAAGCAGGCTTACTACTGCACAAGAAGTGTATCAACGTCTTTATAACGTGGATCTTCCTCATGCCAATAGTAGTTACAGCAGTGTACACAGTCAGGTACGTTTCATCAGATATTATAAAATAACTATTAGAAAACACTCATTCTGATTGGTTGAGGTGCTTGCTTTATAAGAGCACACAGTACGCGCGTTTGCATGTTGAACTAATATGTCAGTTTGTATTTATTTTTATAGAAGAAATATAAAACCTGCTTTCTTTGCTGTATGTAGTTACGAAGCACTTGGGGATATGTTAGATCACTCGATCGCGCGAGAAGTTCGCGTCTTTTAATACTTCTCTCGTGTTCTGATAATCCACGCGTGTTTTATAGCTGCACAAAGCACGCACGTGCGTTTTCTATTTCTTTATTTTTGAAGTTAGATATAATTTTTTTTTATTATTATAATTTGTAATCATCCTGATGAACTTATCGTGTTGAAACATATAGTCTAACACACAATGCAATGATCGTCAATCGTTACTATAATCGAAGGAACATATGTCCTTTCAATAATTATATCCAAATAAGTCTACAAAACAGGCCGAGATTTTGTTGTATATACTGCTATTCAGAATACAATTAAATATCAAGTTCAAAAACGGTTCCTGCCATACACCATTTCAAAAAACGTTGTCAGAAGGAGATCTGAATCTGCAATCTTTTCTCATTAAAAATTTGTTTGCGTGCACTTTCTGGCTTCGGATATGGCGATGGTAAATATAAATCTGAAGGTGCTAAGTGCAAAAAAACAAAAAAAGGGCCAATTCATTTCGGTATCAGATTGCAGATTCAGATCTCCTTCTGACAACGTTTTTTGAAATAGGTGTATACAGCCTATTTAAAAATGTTGACTATTAAAACTTTTCGCAGGATATTGCATTCTGGTTCCAAGACTAATATTTCCCTGTTTTTATATAGAATAACGACTACATGGCAACAGCTCCAAATGTATCCTCCAACCTAGCCTCTCATATAAACAGAACGAAAGATATCCACTCGAAAACTGTCAACGCCGAGGCTTTAGCTAGAGGTTTGTCATGGAATAAAACACTGTTGAAACTTGAAAGCAAATCTCTACTATACACACATCTTTGTCTTTGTCTTTGCTTTTTTTCTCTCTCGTCGTTCTAGAGATTGTGATGGTAATGATGGTGATGGTGGTGATGATGCTGATGGTGATGATTATGATGATGGTAATGATGCTGATGCAGATAGTGTTGATGATGGTGATGGTGTTGATGATGATGATTGTGATGACGATTATGGTGATGATGATGACGGTGATGATGATGATGGTAATGATGCTGCTGATGATGATGATGATGATGACGGTGATGATGATGATGACGGTAATGATGCTGATGGTGATGATGGAGTTGATGATGATTATTATGATGCTGATGGTGATGATTATGATGATGATGATGATTATATTATTTTTCCGAAGATCTGGATGCACTTCTTCAAAACCTCATCAAAACCTTTACTGCACATGTCAACCACGGCACCCAGATTGTGAGATTAGCCAATGAAAGCGTAACACGTCACATGGTCAGAAACTTCGTACCCCACAATAATACCGTCGATATGAATCTTAAAGATGCCGACAACTTGACCGCCTTTGTTGCCATGGTTGCAAAGAAGGTAACACTAATTCAGTTAATTATACAATTTTTCGATTCAAATTCGATACCCTGACCACTAGACCATCAGGCCTCTCCTCTCATTTACAACAGAAAATCCAATATAAAAGAGTAACCTGCGAGGGCTACATTCATTTTAAAACTTTAACAACATTTTGTTGAAAAAATACTCATCAGTAAGCAATGATGTCCATTGTACTTGCAGCTCGTTAACCAAACATCGGTTTCTTCCGATCTAAACGTACAAGTCAAAAACAGCAGAGAAAACCTTGCAGAGCTTGTGATGGGATGGAGCACAACACATGCGCAGTTCATCAGTCGCATTGAAAGTATTAGAAATCAATTTAGTGGTATACATGATGTCGTTCGGCAGACTCAGGTAAATCAAGTTATAGTTAAACAAATAAATGAACGAACGGACGGACGTACGAACGCACATACGTACAAACAAATGAATGAACGTACGTACGTTCGTTCGAACAGACAAACGAACGAATAAGGAAATAAACAAAAGAACGAACAAAGAAACAACAACAAACAAAACAACAGACTGACAAACGAAGAAAGTAACAAACACAAAATTGAACGACCGAACGAACAGACAAACAGACAGAGAACGAATAAATATGCAAACACATGTACGAACAAGCAAACGACACACAAGCAAACTAAAAAAAAAACAAGCAAACTAATAAACAAAGAAGCAAACAGGCAAGGCCGGAATCCAAAAACAAACAAAAGGCCACTGACTAAAAAAAACCAGACAAACAAGCAAAAAAAAAGGCTACTGACAAACAAACAAACAAACAAACAAACAAAAGGCTACTGACAAACAAAAGGCTACTGACAAACAAACAAACAAATAAATAAACAAACAAACAAACAAAAGGCTACTGACAACAAAAATAAACAACAACAACAACAAAAACAATCAAGTTATGAATGAATTGTAATTGAATTCATGCTCACGTTCATCATAAAAACTTGCATTTTTATATCAAAGACAAACTGACATGAATTCTGTTATAATCTTGATACTTTAGATGATTCTTTCGATGGAGATGCAGCGTCTCAACGAAGTAAAACCAGTTCACAATAATTCCAAACAGATACTCAATGATACTAGTACCACCATACAGTCGGCTCTAACGTCATTTGAGGTAACAACCTGTCGGCAACATTCACTCTTTTCAAAATATGTTAATGCGTTCACTTAGTTAGCGATGGCGATAAGACCATTATTAAATGGTCTTATTACGTTGAAGCCCTCCCACCTCGCCGATATTATTCGTGTTTAGATGTATGCCCATACTATCTCAACAATAACCTCCATGTTCTTGACAAGAATAATGATTGTAAGCACCTTGATTATTCGTGTTAAAATCTATGCCCATAATAATATTCCAACAATATAAAACTCCATTCCGGCTTCTCCTTCGCAGAGCATCTCACCTTTTAATCATAGAAGTAAGCATATTTTTTCTTTTGGGTAGTTATACAAGGCAATGATTACAGAGGTCAGCGGTGAGGTTCAAATATCCATGCACAAGTATGATTTCGCTGGGAAATGGTTCGGAATGAAGATCCTGGCTGCTCGTAACCTTTCACCACGTGACCTGGTCAGCGGTAAAGCAGATCCGTACCTCTTGATCTCATTGATCCCAGGGGATCATGGGACACGGAAATCTAATGTTAAAACAGGTAAAATCAGCAAAGCCAATCTACTATCTTTAAAAGACGTTTATAAAATATGTTGCAATTTCCACTGGCTGAGGAACGAAAGAAGTGGAAAATGTTTTCTCTCACACCAAGGGAGCCTGGGCCGAGAGGCCTTAATCACGTGGGCAGGGTTTTCGTTTAGTTGCTTTTTCGCTGTCCGCCATTGACTTAGTTGTAACCCATGCAGTGCCCGCCCAACCCTAGTACAGTTTCATGTATTCAAAATATGTAATGTAATGTTTCATTCAGAAGAAATAGTTTTGTAGTGCAATGTTAGCATAATAGCTTGTTGAGTTGTTTAATTGTTAATAAAATAGTCAGTTGGCGGTAGTCGGCAACAATAAGCTCCCAGTGGTGTGTGAGAATTGGTATTTCCCTAAAGAGATTGTGTAACCCCACCTTACGTTCCAGGTACACTGAATCCCACATGGGAAGAATACGAGCAGATCTTCAAGTTCAACATTGCGCATGAGCAGTTGAAAAAATCCAGGCTAAGGATACAGGTATTTGATTCTGATCCTGGTAAAGACGATGACTTTATGGGTGAAGTTTACATCGATTTGTCTGCTGTTGGAGACCAGACTATTACTAAGTGGTATCCCTTACGAGCCGAGGTAATTTATATATTTTATTTATATATTAACAGATTTAGTACCCACTGTAGCATACACATCGCCCTATGTAAGGGAATCCGGATAATTCGTGGATTCCGGATTCCGAGTGTGCGGATTCCGGATTCCAATTTTTTTTTTCGAAAATGATGGATTCCGGATTCCAATATAAACTGGATTCCGGATTCCAAGACCTGGATTCTGGATTCCAGAGAGCTGGATTCCGGATTCCAAAGTCGATTTTTTTCGTGGATTCCGGATTCCCTTACATGGGGCGCGTATACATAGCGAACAAACCCAACCCCAGTAAGAAAGAATACCTAGCCCCAGAAACTTATAAGAAAAACACCAATGATAATTATAATAGTAATTAATAATAATTAAATATTGAAAAGTATATTTAAAAGATGTGTGTATAATTTAGCACTGACACATAGTACTTAACAATTATTCGCCGAAGGCGAAGTGATTATCGGTGAATATTCACCGAGCGGTGAGTCTTCGAGCTGCGAGGTAAATATTAACCGATAATCACTTCGCCCGAGGTGAATAATCGTTTTAGTATAAATACAAAGGTGATTATTTCAAAAAAGAAAGAAGGAACCAGCATTGAAAGTGAAAATATTTAATGCATATAATGACAAAAAAAAAAAAAACGTGAAAATTTACTATGATACACCAAACTTAGTAGCTTCTTTTGTCGATTTTGGGACAGCATTTTCTTTAAAGTTTTCAATTTCATCTTCGCTAACAGTGACAAAACAACTACTGGCAGCCATTTTGTCCGAAAAGGTGATTATCGGCTGATAATCCGAGATAGCAAACCAATCAGAGCGCACGATTTTGTATAATCACCTTTGTATTTATACTAAAAGCGATTAGTCCTGCGACATTTAGGGCAGATAAGTTTATAAGTTCTAATATTATCTTGGTCAAAAACATTGTTTAACATTAAAAAGAGGAAGGTTTGAACTTAATGTCGTTGGGTAAGGCGTTCCACATATTCATATTTATTGGAAATAATAATTTTGATTTAAAATAGAATAGCCGACAGGGGCGTAGTGTATATCACGCAAATACGTACGTGCGTACTTGAGACGGAAAAGTTTCAAATGTTTTTTAATCGTTTTCCATGTATTTTTGTATACCCGTGCGTCACAATGACCACGCTAAGACACTGGGGCCGGTTGTACAAAGGGCTTATAAAGTTATCCGCGGATAAACGTTATCCACTGCATAGGTTTTTTTAATAGATTTTATCCGTTGGATAAGGATTTATCCGGTGAATAGCGCTATCCAGGCTACGTACAACCGGCCCCTGGCCGAGCAATCTTATTTCGATTTATCTTTTGCTTCAGGACGTATCTCAGCTTGAAAGTGGTAATTTCAAGTCAAATGCAGGTGGACTGGTTGATGTCACTAATCTACTACAAGCACTAAAGGACAAGGCAGTGACCATCTTGAGTACTGTACATGCAAGACTACTCGCTGCGCATAAGAACGCGCAACTCATGAAGAACCAATCAGAAGCCATGAAACAGTAAGAAAAACACTTTGTTCCTATGTAATATATAAAGGAAAGGAGAAGAGAAAAGAGGGCCAGTTAGCTGGCAATAAATTATTGAAAAATGAAAAATAATAAGGGAATCTATAACAAACTTTCTTTCTTTTTTGCAGTGAGTTTTCTGCGGTAAACAGCCATGGCGAGACCGCTGTTCAAGCTATCCAGCGGTATATTGAGATCGAACGTTTGATCAACAATTCGATAACTACTCTCACCGGGGCACAGAACACTATCGTGAACATTACATCACAGGTAAAAAAAATAAAATAAAATAAATGGAAATAATAATAAATGGGAATAATAGAACAATAACCTCTTTGTTCTTGACAATAATAATGATTGTAAGCACTTCGATTATTCATCGTATATAGATGTATACCCATAATATCTCAACAATAACCTTCATGTTCTTGACAAGAGTAATGATTGTAAGCACCTCCATTATTCATCGTATACAGATGTATGCCCATATTCACCTCGGTCCATTACACAATCTTTATCTGAAAATTAAAGACCCCTAAAAACATGCTCACACGTATTTCAATTTACTTCCACAGCTTAATCGACTTTCTGCATCAGCACTTATAACAATGGCTCGACAGGAGAAGTTAAAGGCCACAACCTTATACGATAACTTTGTGAAAAGAAACTTGAGCCAAAACGGTGTCGGTATGTATGGTCAGCGGATCTTACTATTACTTTGGACTACTTTATGATATTCCCCTTTCCAAAATATAACAAGTTATAGTAGGGAAGGAGACTCTAGATAACCTTGTATCTCCGTGAACAGAACACGGTCTACGTAATTCAATAGAAACAACAAAAGACTCCAAGTTAAACAATGAACGAAACTTAACAAAAAATACAATAGGTTTTAAGTACACGGAATAGGGGCCTGGACACAGTCTACGTATTTTAATAGAACAGCAAAAGACTCCAAGTTAAACAGTGAACGAAGATAACAAAGAATACAATAGGTTTTAAGTACAGTCACGGAGAACGGGAGTCCGGAAAAAGTCTACGTAATTGAATAGAACAGAACAAGACTCCAAGTTAAACATTGAACAAAGGAGTAACAAAAAAATACAATAGGTTTTCAAAACACGGAGAAGGAGCGCGAAGACAGAAAACGATTGATTTCAATACAGGGAGAAGGGCCCAATGAATAAACTCAGAAACTAATAAGTTATCTAACGTGTTGTTTACTGATTTGGTTTGATTTAAGCACATGTTGAGCACTACCTAACCCAGTTAAATGCATCACTGCAAGACGTCGTCCCACAGTGGTATCAAGCTTATAGCCACTACCCGGCACTCATCGAGGCTGCAGCAAGGCTGAAACATGGTGCTAAGGACGGTAAGACATAGCGGAACATCATCAAAGTTATCATTATCATTCTCATCTTCATCGTTTTTATCATTAGCATGATCATCACCATCACTACTATCATAATTATTACCATCATTATTGCCATCATCATTATTACCATCATCATCATACTCATCATCATAATTATAATCGTTATCATCGTTTGATTTTCATCATTACTATTATTACCATCATCCTCATAATTTATATTTCCATCATCATCATCATTATGTCATCTTCACCATCACCACCATGCATCACCATTATGATCTTCAGTATAATCTTCATTACTATCATCATCATCCCCATCACCATCGTGCTTTTCATCATTACTATCATCATCGTCATCTTCATTATCATAACCATCGTCAGGTAACATACTTAACTTCATTTTCCATAGCTCTCCCTGCTTACCAGTCAATCAAAGAAGCTCAAGGCAAATGTATCGCTCACGAACAAGCAGTCACTCGAACCGTGAACGAGGTCAACATGGTCGAAGGACAAGTCAACTCCATTGTAGAGAAAATAACTTACATACAAACCGCTCCTGAACGTCAGTCAAGGCTCATCCAAGAGACCTATCAACACTGTAAGTATCCTGAGTATGAACTTTATATACACTTGTACTTAAATGAATCATTCGCTGATTCTTGGTGAATAGTAACCGAGACTGAGTCGATATATTCACTGAGCCTGAGGTGGGTAATTGTTTTAGAACAAATACACAAGTGATCATTTCAAAAAATAAAAATAATACTAATATTGTAAGTATTAGTATCCTGAGTATAAATTTATATACACTTGTACCTTTTATATAACACCTTGCGCGCGGGACAATTATTCATGTGTCTCTGATCTATCATTGCAAGCTCAACGTTTGTCTCGCTTGCTTCGATGCAAAGGCCCGGCTACCTTTCAAGATTGCGCAGGGAACTGTGAATGGGACTATTCACCAGAGTTTATATAATAACTTCATTTAAAATTATGATTATTACATAAAAGATTTTGTATAATTTATTTCAGTAAACAACGCCTCAATGAAGATGAACCAAAGTGCATCACACATGGAAAATGCTACCAGTCACGACAAAGTATTAACAGTACAACAACAAAATATTTCTACAAGTCTGAATAGCGTTGAAAAGAAACTAAACGCACTTAAGAAGAGATTATCTCTACTTGAACTCGGACTGGCCATCAAAGGAAAGGGCGTGGCCAACTATCGACTACCACGTGCCACGGTAGGATCACCTAAACAGAACGATGTGACTTTGACAGTGAGGACGAACTCGAGTGATGGTGACTTGATTAAGATGGCAGGCAAAATGGTTGATTCTCAGGTAATTTTATAACACACCGAATCAAAATATGGCGTCCAATTTTAATAACTATAGCCTCGCATACATGTGAAAACTCCATTGTGTTTCAACGTTAACACGAGGCTGGTCAGTCAGGAACAATAGCTATTAAAATTGGAAGCCATATTTCGATTCGGTATATACACCTATTTTATTATGACGTCACATTATGACGTGGTGGCCGAGCGGTAGTAGACGGGATCCTGGGCCGACAGGTTTTGTTAAGGCCGATTTACACGATACGATTTTGACCTACGACTGTAGTATACGATTTGCCTACAGCATGTAGTAGGTACCATTCACACGCACACGACTAGTCGTATACGATTCGTATACGCCATTGCTAAAATCGTGAGTGATTGGACGAAATACTAGTTCCAGTCCTAATATGGGACAAATCACGTCATTTTCCTACGACAAGTCGAAAGATTTTGATCCTTGGTTCAAAATCCTACTACAAGTCGTAGGTCGCGTGCGTCAGTCGTAGGCAAGTCGTAGGGGCATTTACACGGCACGACTTGGAGCTCATTTGAGTCGTATACTACAAGTCGTACACGACAATCGTACCGTCTAAATCGGCCTTTACTGGCCCGGGCAAATACGTTGTGTTCTGGGCAAGATGCTTCACTTCCACATTGTCTCTCTTCACCCAGGAGTATAAATTAGTACCAGCAAAATTGCTGGGGTAACGTTGGGAGAGGAGTGGCGCCTCACCAAAACTACCCACCTCCTCCCCCATACAAACACATGTACATTCTTTCATGGTAGAAGCTAACGATCGGAAGAGGAGGCTTTAGCTATATGTTGACTCCGACTACGGCAGACCACTTTACTTCTTATACATACAATGTAATTATTTATGGTGTGAGAATTTCAAATGCAGTTAATGATACCGTATTTTATTTTGTCACCAGAAAACTGGTATTTATATAACATTGAAAGACGGCTACGTCCAAGCTAAGTATAACGTGGGTAAAGGCGATATTACACTGACCAATCCTGTACGTATCAACGATAACCAGTGGACAAACATCCACTATACAAGGTACGTTGTCTTTGTATTGATATCAGTGAATTAAGAATTAATAACTAAATTGGCGAATGAATGGATAGATGAATAAATAGATGTATCAATGAATTGAAAATATGATAGAAATGGATGAATGAATGAATGGTTGGATGGATGGATGGATGAATAAATAGATGGGTGGAGGAATGAAAAAATGGCGGAATGAATCGATAAGTGAATGGATGGATGGATGGATGGATGGATGGATGGATGGATGGATGGATGGATGGATGGATGGATGGATGGATGGATGGATGGATGGATGGATGGATAGATGAATAAAACGGATACATGAATGCATAAATGAATGGTTGGAAGACTAAATTTAACAATAAATGAACAATTTGTTAAGTACATGAATAAATATAAATATATTCTTTTGGGCATATATTTGATGAGAAATAGAATTACGAGAAGACCAGTTGTCATTTTTGTAATTTGTATATTTCGGTCTTTGGATAAATGATCTGCACTATTGATTTACGGACATAATTTCTATTCGTTATACAGGGAAGGAACTATGGCTGCTCTATCCGTCGAGAACCCTACCCAGTCCCGCACGGTCGTACATAGTTCAGACGAGTACAACACAGCTATTGAATACACACAAGATGGTATTATCAGCATTGGTCAGCCAAGCAACACAAGGAAAAGAAGAACCATCAATCTTGTAAGATCCTCATAATAAAATCGCACCTACACGCACGTTTGGCAAGTTTTTCTAATTAAGAATTTCGTTGCTCTTGAATATGATCAGCAATTTTTCCTTTACAAGAGTTTTCATCGGCAAAGTCTCCTTGAGTGTATTAACACTGAACAAGCTATCCTTAAAAAGTTGTCGGTATTATTAGTTATTACACAAAATGAAGTCGCATACCGATTGTGGGCCCACAAAGATTAAAACTAACTATTTGCATTACACGTTTTAAATTAACACTTTTCTAATCTTTTAACAGAGTTCTTCCAACAAAGTTATATTCTCCAACTGCAAAGTTGACCAGTCTCCAGTCTATTTCTGGGACTATCAGTCAATCTCGGACGCGTGTGAACTGGCACTACCTCAACATCCTAACTTCTACTATCCAGATAGTGGGCAAGCGGCTACTTTTGGTTCTGCGCATGCGTGGACTGAGAAAGTCACGACCCATGGAAGTTATCTTGAGAAGGAGTTCTCTTTCAGGACCTTCAAAAGTGATGGTGTCCTTATGACGACCTATTATGGTGATCGTGTTGAGCTGTTGATTTATCTTAAGAGTGGCCGCGTTCACGCACAAGTTAGGAATGGTACCAAGGCCTTCGATGTTGTACAAACAAAACGGTGGGTATTGAATTGTAATTTGGTATTAAGTAAAACTTCTTTATAACAGACATAACAGACATAACGAATTTACCCGGGGTGGTTTGGCGGGCGGGCGGTTTGGCTGGCGTGTGTGCGGTCGGGCGGTCGGGAGGAACTTAAAGATATTAATAAAACAAATTGAAATAGATCGAGCATACCATATCAATATGTGGTACTTCTAAAACAATCCATTTTCGACTTGTTGTACTTACTCTCTATCTTCGCTTTCAGTTCGAGCTACAACAATGGAGACTGGGTACAACTGGCGTTTGTCCTCCATGAGAAGACCACTGTCCTCAATGTCACCTATAAAAATGTCGTCGATTTTAATGAATCAGCCACTAAAATACTATCAACTGGGTATAGTCTGAAAGGAACGCACATGTCCATTGGATCTATTGCAGCAAATACCAGGTAAGCACCTCGCACAAAATTAGAATTCTCAATGAAAGTTTTACTATAGTTGTGAATATCACATTTTGTGGAAGTTATTTTTTTCTCCCGTAAAGAATCAAGAATCAGAAGTTTGTATTTGAATTTGTCCAAGTACCCCAAAGTATTCGAGCATAATTAAAGTTGCGGATACAAAGCAGCGATGATCGAGAAAATTGCTAGTGTAAATGGGCCTTAACATTTGTTAGTGTAAATGGGCCTTAATATTTGTTAATGTTAATGGGCCTTAATATTTGTTAGTGTAAATGGGCCTTAAAATGGGCTAGTGTAAATGGGCCTTAATATGGACTAGTGTAAATGGGCCTTAAATGGGCTAGCTTAAATGGCCCTTGAAATGGGCTGGTGTAAATGGGCCTTAAAAGAAGGGAATTTTTTGCATTCTATTTAATAATTTACCACTTCAAATCCCAAGCTTGTACTAGAGCCTGGCCTGCTATCGGTGAGAGGTGAGAGCGTCTTCAACTAGGGGGCTGGTAGTGAGGGGTGACATTACCCTTGGGTTTTTTGCTTGTACTAAAAACGCATTCCTTGTATTTCAGCATGGCTAATGTCCCAGTGAAAGAACCGTTTATTGGTGATATAAAAGACGTCAAGAATTCAATACCTGATGTTAAAATAATCCAAGATCTCTCACTGAAACAGGCCATTCGCGTTAAGGGTGTCTATACCAATGATGTTATAGCCGGAAAGGTAGGAATAAAAATATGGATTGATCGATGAGTAAATGGATAAGATAAATAGGTGAAAGAATGTACAAAAATAAATAAAAGGATTAATAGATCATTAATGGATGGATGGATGGACGGACGGACGAACAATCAATTAATGAATAAATGGATTGATGAACAAAAATACGAACGAAGAAATGGTTGAATTAATTAATCAATAAATATGTGAAATGATGGATGAATGGAAGGATGAGTGGATGGACATATAGACAGACAGACAGACGAACAAATTAATGAGCGAATGAATTAATAAACAAATAGATAGATAAATAGTTGGATAGATGAATGAATCGATGACCGAATAAATGTAAGAATGAATCGATGAAATGAGAAGGTGGATGCATAAATAAAAAATATAGATTAATGAATCAATATAGATTAATAAATCAATATAGATTAATGAGTCAACTAAAACTTATTTCACTTCCCGGTCCCGATTTGCCTTTCACGTATTTAATCTATACATATAAAACACATTGATATGATTTATATGTGACTTAGGTTGAGCCAGGGGCTGCAAGGTTCTACGGGTACACCAAAGAAACAAACGCCTGCTCCTACGTCAAAGTCAACAACACAGAGTCGAATACTTCAAGTTTGTCGTTTACGTTCAAGACTTCGAAGAAGAGTGCACTTTTGATGTACAGTCAAACAACGGTAAACAAAACAAAGAATACTCACAACATTTCATGACACAGCGAAATAGTAATTTTTATACGATTTTTAAAGTGTTTTCGCATTTAGCTAAAACTGCTAAGCAATTATTGGATTAGGTTGAGTATGATATCGTAAATTATCAAGACCGAGGTCTGTGTTATCTGCCGAAGCCGTAGACAGAGGCAGATAATACTGACTCGAGGTCTTGATGATTTTCGATATCATGCGAAAATCGACTTTATTATACATTTTTTAAGTAAAAGTTAAATTACTATCACGCAAAAGAGACAATAACTAGCAAATCTTGCTGCCATTTTCACATCATGAACTCCTTGAGAACGGAGGGAGCCTGAGAACTTGACAGAATAAAAGTATTATTCGCTACGGATAATAGTCAAAGAATTATCCTGTCAAAATTTACATGTTATCGAAAATTCACTGTATGCTCTAGGCCAATTAGATTCGTGATAGTATGTAAAATTTATAATACATGTTTGTATACTATTCCGGTTAGGGCACCGAGTCACTTTATCATTAAAAAACTTTCTTTTGTACTTACCCACAAACATAGCTGCCATGAAATTCCTCTATTGATTATAATTTACCTTTTCTATTTGGTATTAAAGGTTATTCCCCTTATATACATTCCCCTTTTGTAATTTAGTCCCCAAAATTCTTCATAATCATAACTACTGCCTTAGATCTGGTAGTAGCAGGGAGGTGAGGCTAACCTCTCGCCTGCAGGACCTAATTAGAGAATAACCCCTTGGCCCTCTCTCTAATTACTCTTGCTTGGCTAGGGTTATGAAGTCACTGACAAATCCTCAATTATTTAATTATTTAATATTCAATTTTTCTATTTAACTTAACATATATTAATTGTAATTGTAATTATTTAGCTGGCCTCCACTGTAATTCAGTCGTCAGTCTGCAATTGTGGTAGAATTAAACATATTATTATTATTATATTATATATTGCCTTGATTTTCCTTTTTATTTGTCATTAAAGGTTGGCAATAAGTCAGTTGTGCTATATATTGCCTTATGGCATGGTAACCTACAAATTAATCACCATGATAGTGGTAGTGGTGAAACAAAACCCTATCAAAGTACAGGAATAACATTCGCAGATAACATATGGAGAGAGGTTTTTATTAACAGCTCGGCTGAAGGGTAGGTCGACCATGCTTATAACTTATTAACTTTTTTTTTTTTGTTCCTGTTAATTGTTTTACTGGTTTGCATCTCTGTTTCTTTCTCTGTTTGTAGATACGTTCGTTTTTGTTGCTGCAGAATTGTCTTTGTTTTTTTTTATGTATAATTGCTTTGTATGTTGCATTTTTTGTTGTTGTTTGTTTGTTTGTTTGTTTGTTTGTTTGTTTGTTTGTTTGTTTGCTTGCTTGCTTGCTTGCTTGCTTATTTATTTATTTGTTCTATTTGTGTGATCATTTTCTTGCTTTTGTTTTGTTTTGCATGCTTGTTTGTATGTCTAACTTTCATGCCTGTTTGTTCTTTTTTGTTTATCTTTTGCTTGTTTATTTTTCGTTCGTTTGTATCTTTCATGTGTGTTTGTTTGTTTCTATGTATCTTTGCTGGGTGTTTGGCTTATTACCACATTTTCCTATAATATTCTTCCAAAGCACCCAATGGCTCTCCCTTGAGAAATGCTAATTCAAAGACCTATTTTTTCCTAGATATTCTTTGTATGTGAATAATTATCTGGTCCATTCTGGCTGGTTTGGTAATAGTCGCGATACTCCATTCAGACTAAACAACCCAGTGTACATTGGGGGCGTAGAACCTAATACAAATATACCATTGAAAACGGCAGTAACGGCGTGTTTTGAAGGAGCGATGAAGAATGTCAAGTTTGACGACACGTAAGTCATTTTTACCGAAGTTCGTATGATTGTATAGTCGTTAATATCACTCTCGTTGTTGCCTTCTTTATGCCAATATCATTTTCATCAATGTATATTATTCCGGTCATCCTTTTTGTCAGCAACATGATCACTATCATTATTATTATCTTAAGCAGCCTAATAACAACTAACATCACCACCACCACCAACAGCAACAGCAACAACAACAACAACAACAACAACAACAACAACAACAACAACAACAACAACAACAACAACAGCAACATTAA
The DNA here is from genome assembly GCA_949775045.1 of Metridium senile. Classification (NCBI taxonomy): domain Eukaryota; kingdom Metazoa; phylum Cnidaria; class Anthozoa; order Actiniaria; family Metridiidae; genus Metridium; species Metridium senile. The sequence goes on from OX459109.1 coordinate 1,995,663, forward strand.
CACCAACAACAGCTACAACAATACCATTGATCACCATCATCATCATCATCATCTTCACCATTACAATACAATTACCGTCGTTATCATTATTTCATCACCAGTATAATAATAATAATAATCGTCAACTCAATATATCAATTTTCACTGTCAATCAGTCAGATCAGTTATCTGCTATTGCATGACCTTTAATTTTTTTCCACATAGTTTCAATATGTAAAAGCTCAAATAATAATAATATATATACACCTACTTGCAAGAACGTTGTCATACGAAAAAAGAACATTTGTATTTAGTGAAATTAAAAGTACAAAAGAAAGAGTTTAGCTTCAGTGATCATCTTTTGTACTTTTACGATTTATTCCTAAAACACTAAATACAAATGTTCTTTTTTCGTATGACAACGTTCTTGCAAGTAGGTGTACATGTATACTAAAAATAATTTTCGAAAAAATAGCATTAATTATCTATTTTATACACCCAATCGAATTATGGCGTCCAATTTTAATAACCATTGTTCTTGACTGGCTAGCCTCGCATACATGTAAAAATTCCATTGTGTTTCAACTTGAACATGACTTCTAGCCAGTTAAGAGGAGGACGCCATATTTCGATTCGGTCTATACGAAAACTAATAATCTATTTCATTTCCTTAACAGAAGCATCGATTTATTCTCCCAAGAATCGGTCAACGTAGTGAATGGAGGAGTTCCACCTTCTAAACCTCCACCACCCCCTCCCCCCACATGCGGAGTGTCTACAGGATCTATTCAATACTCTACTGATAAGGCCCTCGTTGGTTTTGTCAGCGGTTTCGCTGGTGGATCAAATAAACAGAGTTACATGCAGATATCGAATGATATTGACTTCTCTGACGTGTAAGTAGTACAAATTCATTTGTTGGAGGTCTACCACCGTCATCATATCACCATCATCATCATCACGATCATCATGATCATCATCACCATCATCATCAACTTCATCATTACAGTGCGACTCGCCGTACCGTAGTCACCTACACAAACTTTTGATGAATTTTTTACATTATTTTGACATTTTTTCATCTCAATTGGACCAATTACAGACATCAAAGTATCTAAAGTCTCCGCATCTGATCGATATTAACTCCGCCTCTCGATATATACCACTTATTAGATATTTTCTTGGGTATTACGGGCTGATATTTTACGAGTTGCGTACGTATTTTGCCGAGCCTCCGGGCGAGGCAAAATACAAGCAATGAGTAAAATGTCAGCCCGTAATACCCAAGAAAATATCTAATAAGGGATTTATTATACAACTTACTGTTAATTGTAATTTCTAAAGCATTTTTTAATCGAAAAATATAACCTTTCGGAGCTATTCAGCGCGCGGAGAGAGAATCAAAACAAAGCCCTGGAAAAGCCAGTAAAATGCAAGTAATTTCTCGCTCTCTTTTTGATTGACATAATGTCAAAAACCTCATTGGCTATCGATGTAGATGACGCCATCATGTAACGCAACGCACGAAAGGAAAGTTTGTCATTTGCACGAGGGGCGAAGGTTTCTCATTGAAAAAAGTCCGATAAAAGCATGTTAATGGACAATTGATGAATGGAAATTGATTTAATGTAAGTAAAAAATTGTAATAAATTCCACTGCTTTTTCTTAGGTTGGTTATCGTTTTCATTCTATGCACTTTTTCATCTTTTTCTCAAATGTTCAACTGTCACTTCAGTCAATAGTTTTTCAAACAAAAAAGTGTTCAGAAATGTTTTTGATGGAAAATACCATTGATTTCCCAATTGATAGTGTGAATAGCCTTATATTTATCCCTGTTATTTTAAAGTTATTAAGCCTATTTTGCTTTTGATAACGCCTTGAAAAAGGCTGTGGCTGAAAAGTCGTTTTACGGCCGCTTTTTACCTTCTTTCATTTTCACAAGATAGTTAGAATTCCGGATAGAAAAGGCTAACTGTGATTTTTCATAAAAATAGACGTCATTCTTATTTTCTGGCTGAATTTCAGAAGACAAAAACGGATATTTTTTTGGTTAAAGTTTAGGTAAAGTCACGCAGACGTCAACTCGTCAAACCAGTTTTTTTTAGGGCAAAATACGGGTTATTCGGCCCTCGAGCTCGGTGTAATAGCGTCTCATATTTGCCCGCAAACGGTACCTTATATGGTAAATTTACGTCACAGTTGTATAATAAAAACGTGTATCTGATTGGTCCGATTGAGATGAAAAAATGTCAAAATAATGTCAAAAATTCATCAAATGTTTTTGTAAGTGACTACGGTACGGCGAGTCGCACTGTAACATAATTAATTACGTCCATCAATATTGAAAAGACGGAGAAGTTATGTAATAAATACAATAAAACGTTGTTATTTGTCCTGTTCCAGCTTTATGTGGGCTTTGGAGTTCAGGCCTTTATCATCGAATGGTTTAGTGTTCTATGTAGCTGATAATCTCACACATCCTGGAAGGTTCATGTCCCTAGAGCTGATAAATGGCAAGATTAAATTCCAAATCAACTTGAACCCTGGTTTGATCGATATGATAACTGTGAATGACTATGTGAATGTGCAGAGAAGCAGTGCATTTGTCAAGGTACTAACCATTAATGAGGCCCTGTTAGGGGGGTCTGAATAATCCATAATCCTGATTGAAGTTCATAAATAATCGGTAATCATAAATTGTAAATAATGATTTACCAAAAATAAATTACAAACGAGTAATCCTAAATCCTCAATTGGTCCTAAATGCTGCAAAAATAATCCATAATCCTTAAACTTTTGGGTCAATAATCCATACCCCTGCTCTAAAAACCCCTAATAACCCATAATCCTAAAACCATAACAGGGTCTCATTAATAAAAGAGTGGTTTTATTGGGGGAATGGGGGAATTAGAAAACAATTACTAAGTGATATATGTATGGATGGATGGATTAGCGAAGTTATGAATGAATGAATGGATGGATGGATGGTTAAATGGATGAATAAAAGAATGAACGAATAGATAAGTGAAAGAATAACGAATAAGTGAGTGGATGGATGGATGAATTATAGAATGGATAAATGAATGAATGATTGAATGAATGAATGGATGGATGGATTGATGGGTGCTTGTTATTAAATTGAATGGGTTAATGAATGAATGAATAAATGGATGGATGGGTGGTTGTTATTAAATTGAATGGGTTAATGAATGAATGAATAAATGGATGGATGGGTGCTTGTTATTAAATTGAATGGGTTAATGAATGAATGAATAAATGGATGGATGGGTGCTTGTTATTAAATTGAATGGGTTAATGAATGAATGAATGAATAAATTAATAAATTGATGTGTAGTTAATTAAATAAACAAATATAGATGAATGAATAAATGAAAAAAAAAAAAAAAAATTAATAAATCAACAAATTGACGGATGGATGCGTTCCACGTTCGGTAAATGTAAATAAATATGAAATGAAGAAATCAATTGATAACCATGTTCTTGTTTATTCAGTTCTCGCTTCTATGCTTTACACCCCATGACATAGATCTAATTCTCTATTTATCACACTTCTAGATCAGTGGCATACACATTTCAAGCACCAACTTCGGAGCCATACTAATATCAGATACTAAAGAGTACCACAAGGACAAAGCAACCGAAGCAGGCAGTGTTCGCCTTAACCTTACAGGACCACTATTCATCGGCGGTGTCTCGTCCAACGTCAACCTACATCCACTTGTCACCCAGAGGAATGGGTTCAGTGGATGTTTTAAAGAATTTCAATATAGTTCTTTACTATGGACAAGAACTATCAATTTAACTAAGCCGACTGTTAGCTATAATACACGAAGTTGCGTTAGCAATGTTATGTCTGGCTTTGGTTTCAATAAAACCTCTTGGGTTAAATTTGGTGAGCTATGTTTTTGTTTGTTTTATATATCTGGTTGTTGGTCTGTTTTGCATGTGGGTAAATTTGTTTGTTCGTTCGTATGTTCGTTCGTTTGTTCGTTCGTTCGTTCGTCGCTAGTTCGTTCGTTCGTTCGTTCGTTCGTTCGTTCGTTCGTTCGTTCGTCGCTAGTTTGTTCGTTCGTTTGTCTGTTGTTTGTTTGTTCGTTCGTTCGTTCGTTCGTTCGTTCGTTCGTTCGTTCGTTTGTCTGTTGTTTGTTTGTTTGTTTGTTCGTACGTTTTTTCGTTTGTCTGTCTGTTGTTTGTTTGTTTGTTTGTTTGTTTGTTTGTTTGTTTGTTTGTTTGTTTGTTTGTTTGTTTGTTTGTTTGTTTGTTTGTTCGTTCTTTCGTTCGTTTGTCTGTTGTTTGTTTGTTTGTTTGTTCGTACGTTTTTTCGTTTGTCTGTCTGTTGTTTGTTTGTTTGTTTGTTTGTTTGTTTGTTTGTTCGTTCTTTCGTTCGTTTGTCTGTCTGTTGTTTGTTTGTTTGTTTGTTTGTTTGTTTGTTTGTTTGTTTGTCTGTCTGTTGTTTGTTTGTTTGTTTGTTTGTTTGTTTGTTTGTTCGTTCTTTCGTTCGTTTGTCTGTCTGTTGTTTGTTTGTTTGTTCGTTCTTTCGTTCGTTTGTCTGTTGTTTGTTTGTTTGTTTGTTTGTTTGTTTGTTTGTTTGTTTGTTTGTTTGTTTGTTTGTTTGTTTGTTTGTTTGTCTGTTTGTTTTGTCGTTTGTTCCGTCTTGATGGAATACGTGATGATACCGGTCTAGTGGTTAGTGGATCGGATTCGAGGTCCAAAGGACCATGGGCTTGAACTTTTGGCCAGGCAAGAATGTGTGTGCTTTGTGAAGATGTTTTTCTTCTACATTGTTGCAAGATGAATCAGTAACCAATCCGCCAACTTCTAAGTAACACTATGGTAGAACCTATAAAAGAGGAGCCTGCATATCTATCTCTCATAACGATCTCATTAAATATACCACTTTCTTTTCAGCTAACATGAGTTTGAACACCAAAACCCTGGACATTCAGCTGGATTTCAGAACCTCGTCCCGTCAAGGAGTTATTCTACATCTTGTAAACAACAACACTAGGCCAGGTATATGTCTTATTTCACTATTATACTATATGCAGCTTTAATAACCTACTACCATATATTAATGTCTATAGGTCAAGAAAGTTACCTGGAACTGGAGCAAGTGAACGGACAGGTAAACATACCGAACATATGGCACATAAGCGAAAAATGTTACTATTAGTGTAAGCTTGGATATACAATTATCCTTTTAATCGTCGAAGAAACATCTAGATAATAATGACTAAGATACAAAGAAACCAACCCACAAAGCTAAACTTGACATATTTTTTTTTGTTATACGTGGGGATCAATGTACACAATAAATAAGTTAGTTTGCTTCTTCTACGTTTAGTGCATCTTCAGGGGGAAAGTACTTTTACAAAATTATTCAAATGACCAAAGACTATAGTGCGCGCACCAAACATTGCACAGTGTAACAACACTTTTAGCCTATATCTACCACTATTCTAGGAAAATCAGTTGTAAAATAAGTTTGATGAAGTGCAAGTCGATGCCCTTCCTTGTATATAAACATATTTTACTACATTCGAAAACCTTCACTCCTAAAATCACAAAAAAATCATTTTATTATTACACTGGCTTTAATCATCTTTTCTTATCCATGACAACAGCTCGTCCTAACGTACAAAAACGCCTCAGGAGGTGTCCGCAGTATCACCTGGTCAGCGGCTTCGTCATATATGCTGTGTAATATGACATGGCATACGGTGAAAATAAAGGGAGGTAGTGCTGAAATGTACCTCACTGTGGACCAGAACCCTACCATGGCCCTACCTATTGCCATGGAAACAACGCTTAAGGGGGATCTTTTTCTAGGGGGGACGCCAGGTAAGAAATAGTTTTAGTATAGACCGAATGCCAATTGACTTTCAAAAATAAAAACCCAAATTCAAAAACATAAGCACCACCATGAGAAAGAGCGAGCAGAAATATTTATTTTTGGAAAGTTTTATTGCTATGAATAGAATTCAAGTGAATCTATTGCAATCAAAATTATAGAGATATGTTCAGAGAACAGTATCCTCGCTAGCTAGTCTTGTGGTGTTTTTCACACTTTTGAAATTCTCACAACTTCTCGAGAATTTTTAAAATATTTTTGTTTCAAACTTTTTATCTTTGTTGATGTCATTCTTAACTTTAGTTTTGATGTTGTGGTCAATCAAAATACGAGTTTAAAAAGATATGATAATGGAGTGGCGTTCACATGTGCATTTTGTCATTCCAGAACAATCGTTAAGATTAGCTGGCAATTTTGTAGTCTTTTGCACAGCCGTATTTTGTAAATAAAGAAATAACGTTTTTGATCAATCTTCTAACAAGACACAAGTGACTACTAATTGGGAAGACTCAGACACACGCTCATTACCCCTTATATATCCAAACACAGAGAAGTTAATTGAAAACACGAGGCGCAGCGGAGTTTTTCTTAATCACCTTCGAAGTGTTTGGATAGAGGCTTATAAAACCATTAATAATTGTTTGATTGAAAAATTCGAAGCCTAAGTTGGCCAGATTTTATGCTAATTAAGTTCACATATCCAAACCACTTTCATAGTAGTGATTTCAGGGTTCGTGCTACTCCTTAAACTCCTTGAAAACTCCTTAGATTTGATTTACGTTTTTAAGGGCACTTGAAAAGCCCTTGAATCTTAGAAAATCAGCAAAAACTCCTTAAAAACTCCTTAATTCTAGCTAGAGTAGGGTAAAAATTCCAGTATTGCAAATTAAAGTTAAGTAAAAATCATAGTATTGTACATCATTTTCGTAAATTCGTAAATTTTCGTATATCAAAGTTGTCGCAAAAAGTGCTTAAAAATTACTTTTTGGTCCTTGAAAACTCCTTGAAAACTCCTTAGATTTTGTTTACTGACATCAGCACGAACCCTGGATTTCCTTTGTTTTGTCCTGGTAAATTATTTATGAGTTTTTACCAATGCGCACGCGTACGATTCTCTATAATCACCAGTGCGTATATATACTAAATAGTATTTAAATCCTTTCTATTTTCTTTAGTCCTAGCTTCATCTCCTCCAAAAGGATTCACTGGGTGCATTAAGAACTTTAAGATAGCTAGCAGCATCCTGGACTATGGTCAAGCTAGCGACGCTCTGGATGTTACCAATGGATGTGCAAAGGGAGACAACGCCCAGCAGCAGCAGCAATCAGACAACGCGTTTGCGTAATAAGTAGAAAAGTAATTAACGTTTGCGTTTGCGTAATAAGTAGAAAAGTAATTAACGTTTGCGTAATAAGTAGAAAAGTAACTAACGTTTGCGTAATAAGTAGAAAAGTAATTAACGTTTGCGTTTGCGTAATAAGTAGAAAAGTAATTAACGTTTGCGTAATAAGTAGAAAAGTAACTAACGTTAGCGTTTGCGTAATAATTGTAGAAAAGTAATTAAGTAATTAACTTACGCAAATAGCGTAAGCTGCTTAGGCGTTTCTAAGGGAGCAATTGCAGTAAAATTTACGACAACTGGTAATCTCAGTAAAGTAGACTACGTTGATGTTTCTATGGAAACAATAGGAGTAAAAAGAGCAAATATAATAGTAATTGACGATGTTGATTTTTTTTCCTCAACAATTTTTGTTTGTTTGAAAGCTAACTGGTTTCAATGATATCATTTTAGTAAGCCATTTGGTTGAGATGTTTTAACTTGCTTTAATCGAAGCTTTGCAATCTAGACTTGTATTGCAGTAGCAATTTTCAGTGATGATTCTTTACAATTCTTTCAAAAAGAGAGGAATTTTAGTATGAAGTGCATGGAAAAACATTCATGTTTATCAAATACAACAACTGAGACAGACAGACAGACAGACAGACAGACAGACAGACAGACAGACAGACAGACAGACAGACAGACAGACAGACAGACAGACAGACAGACAGACAGACAGACAGACAGACAGACAGACAGACAGACAGACAGACAGACAGACAGACAGACAGACAGACAGACAGACAGACAGACAGACAGACAGACAGACAGACAGACAGACAGACAGACAGACAGACAGACAGACAGACAGACAGGCCAGGCCAGGCCAGACAGACAGACAGGTAGGCCAGACAGACAGACAGACAGGTAAGCCAGACAGACAGGTAGGCCAGACAGACAGACTGACAAGCAGACAGACAGACAGACAGACAGGTAGGCCAGACAGACAGACAGACAGGTAGGCCAGACAGACAGACAGACAGACAGACAGGTAAGCCAGACAGACAGGTAGGCCAGACAGACAGGTAGGCCAGACAGACAGACAGACAAGCAGACAGAAAGACAAGCAGACAGACAGACAGACAGACAGACATACGTGGAAGAAAGTCACACAGACAGAGATCAGACTAATTATGATAAAGCGTTACTTATAAATAAAATACTTGCTGTGAAATTGTGAAATCTAAAAACACATATTTCAATAATGTGCGGGATGCATAATCAATTAATCAACATTTACTAAGGTAATTCCACAGATTAATACGGAGCCTTTTTTCCCTAATTGCTAACTATAAATACAAACAATACCTTGTTTATTATTATATATATAGTAATTAAAATGCTACTCTAAACAACCTAACTTTAGGAGTGACTTAAGCTTAGTTTTAATTTACTATTGGCTTATTCTTTAGACTTGCTCCAAGTCTCGCTTGTTAAATTTTCAGTTGATTGGGGCTCCTGTGTTTTTCGAAAATCATATCGGCCGAGACCTTTCCTCTTTCTCGTGATTCCCTTCGGAAAGCTCTCGGCCGGTATGATTTTCCGAAAACACAGGAACCCCAATCAACTGAAAATTTAACGAGCGAGACTTGGAGCAAGTCTACTTATTCTTCAATTTTGATCTTCTTTTACGACAGAGCAGAGTTAGTCACCTTAAGTAAAATACTACGATAAAATTACAATCACATTCAATTTTCTAAATTTCTAAATTGACAAGTCTTGGATTATAATCTTCTATTCCAAAAGAGTCGTCACTTGAAATTTCATGATCATTCAAATTCCGACTTTGTCTTCTTAAATATAATTCATCACGAACTGTGCTACGCCTTCGGGTATCTGGTAGAGATTTCGGCTTGTTGTTTCTGTCGAAGATGTTGCGAGAAATACGAGCGATTACTAGTAGAACGAGCTCAACGAATTCTGTTGCAGTGAGGCATGATATCCCGATCCATAGTCCAAGCTGACCTCCAATATCTGATATGAAGTTAGTGATCTGCAAATCAAAAGAGAGAGAGAGAGAGAGAGACAGTTGTGTAGATTGGTAAAGAAATATTTTCATTCGTTCATGGAAAATCCTACGAATGGATAAGGTCCTGGGAACTATTATACCATCACCACCATCAAAATCATCACTGTCATCATCATCATATCCATTGTCAAATCACCATGCACCGCCGTTTTCATAATTATGAACATCGTTATCATTATCACACGTTTTAAGCCGGCATAAGTTTCTTTCTCGGACTTCTAGGCAACCCCATCACACTTAGGCCTCGTCTACACGAATCCGATCCGGCTGAAACCGCATAGAAATATTTGCGTCCACACGAATCCGCGTATCCGGAGGATTCAAGTAAAAGTATGCGGTTTCGGTGACCGGAATCAGCTTGATTCGTGTGGACGATAGGCCGATTCGCATCAAAAAGTATGCGGTTTCAAAAGTATCCGGATCCGTGTAGACGGGGTCTTAATGAACATCACCACTACACATGTATTTTCCGCCATTATTGTTAATACATATCACAAATATCAACCAAGTATCATCATCGTAATAATCGATATCATCATCATTAACTGCTATACTCTTCATAAGCTTTACCTCATAGGACAGATATTCTTCTATTATTTCATAGTTAAGCTCCTCGAAGAACAATTGGAATTTTACAAAATACGCCCTATAAGTTAAAAAATGAAAAAAATTGTCAGTCACCCAAGAAGAACTTTCTTCGAGGTTTGCAAAGGACTGCTGGGTAATCATACCTGGGGTTTTCACCTTGTTCCAAAATAACTCCTCGTTCTTCTTTAAGCTTTTCTGTTAATCGACTCTGTTGATATAAAGAAACGTTTTCTAACTTTTTAGTTAACGCCCACTCCACACTTGTACATGTTTTGTTTGGGGAGGGAGGTTAATTAAGGAAACTGCAAAACCATCAAGAGTAAAGGGAGAAATTAAACACACCAAACAAACTCATTGACTCACTCATATGATCCTGAGAATTAAAGCCCCTTGTGGTAAGGGAGAGAACAGCACATCAAACAAACTCGACTCACATATGATCCTGAGAAAACCCTTCTGGTAAGGAAGAGAACAACACATCAAACAACTTCAGCTAGCTTTATGATCAATGCATGGGCCGAGACTTGAACCTGGACCAAATTGAATGCGGTGAGAGGCGAGAGGGAAGAAAACCCGAATCTATGTGTATTAAGACGGTAATTCTTCATACCTGGTAATTTTCAGACGGCCATCTTGAGGACGATATAGTTAACCTGTAGATATCTTCACTGAAGAATACAAAAAACTGACATGAAAATTTGGTCATATACACCGTTTCCGAGAAACTTTGTCACCCGTGAAGTGAAAAGCCTACAAGCTAGTAGCGCAGGGGACTATGGGTAACCGATGTAAATTTTATTATGACACAGGGATTTCATGGCCACATTGCTACACTTGTCAATCTGTTAATGAGAAATAACCGTTTTGACTTATCAAACAAGGTGTTCCGAATGCACATTTAGTTTCTGAATTGATCCCATGGTCCTCTGATGAGCCACTTGCTTGTTTGCTTTTCGACGTGTGACAAACGTTCTCGGAAAGGGTGTATTATTGTCGGCAAGAACATGGAGGTTATTGTTGAAATGTTATTACGGACATACATCTATTCACAAATTCATTTATGCGCTGCACTTACTTGCAAAGCGGACGGCATTTGGTAGAGCAACCAAGCATGTTTTCTTGATAGAGCATTTGGAGATGATTTAAACATTTAACTGAAAGGAAATTGAAGAAATCAATTAAGTCAGCCTTATTCAATCATTACCCAGTAGTTCTTTGCAAGCATCGTCCGTACGTGTCTGTAAAAACCTAGTGCAAAAAGGTAAAAACAAATGCCTAAAATTTAAGGACCATTTCGAACCCCGCCATCAGTTTTACCCAGTAGTCCTTTGCGAACCCGCAATAAATATTAAAAATTACCACAAAAGGATCAACTTACTAACTGTGAGATCAAATATATCACAAATTGGACTTCCTTGATTAGGGAATCGGTATTCTAGACATCCACATGACTGCAGCTGACGATAGGCAAGGCACGAATCTTTGCAGATCTGATAAAAGAGACAATACAATCAAAATATTCATGTTTTAGCATACACCTAATTGCAATAACATTTTATTATATAGATATCGATGAAATACTAGATTTCTCTAGTGTCTAAAACTTCGTATCTTTCACATGTGAAAGATATCATATCTTTCACATGCATGTGAAGATATCGTTTTCAGATGCAATTCGTTTTGCATAAAGGTTTTTAATAACGAGTCAATGAAGTCATATTTCTCTTGACATTTCATCGATATCTATATAATAAACAGAACATTACATGGTCGCTTGGAGATACAAATTTTATCTTCTCGTGTTGAATATCTCTATTCAACACTCGAAGATAAAATTCGTATCTCCGCGCGCCCATATAATATCCTCTATGTCATATCAAAAAGAAAATTACAAAATAGGAATTAATTAAAAGACACAAGCACAGTACTCAAGCTGAACTTCTTCTTTTGTCTTTTAATTAATTCCTATTCGGTAATTTTCTTTTTTATATGACAATGTTATTGCAATAGCAATTGTTTTCGCCCGAAAGCCTCGACTTCAACCCATTGTTCAAAATCATTTGCATATAACTGTAATAACAGCTATTAGGTGTATTTGTATGTTTATGAGCTCATATCATATTTATCTGTCTTAAAGTATACAATTCCCACTGCTTTCATAAGCAATGGAGTCCGATTACCCATTTATCCACAGACAATATTAATTTAGAAAGCAAACAACAATGGCTTGATTGATTGTGCTCTTGTCTATTAGCCCGGAGTAACTAATCGATAGAACACGATCATCAGAAAGCTAATCGATAAATCGATATTAATCGATTTATTTAGTTGATTAGTATATATCGATTTATATCAATAATCGATGAAAATCGATAGTAGATGGAAATGCGTTGAACATGAAATAAATGCCAAGTAAGACACCGTTATTTATATTAATAAATATTGATATACAAAATCGATATATCGATTTTAATTAATCGATAATCACAAAAAAAGCTGTGTATCGATTTTTTTATCGATTTGATAAGTATCAAAAGTATATTGATAATTATCGATTTGTATCAAGTAATAGATTTATCGATTAGTAGTTAAGGCCGTGTCACACGCTACGATTTCTCGTGCAACTTGTCTCGCGAAAAAAATTGTTTCAGGTTACACGATCGTTTTTCACGTTTGACATCCCCTCGCGCGACTTCAATTTTTTATTTTTTTGCTGCACGAAAAGTAGAACCGACTTCTACGTACTTTCTGCAATAATGTTTGTAAAAATTTACGTGTGACATGGTCGTGCAACTTGTCTTTTGACACAATTAGAGTGCGCAAACCACTTTTACGATGTTGCTGCTGAATGATTGAAATTACGCGTGCAACTTGCAACACTTTTTTTCGCGAGACAAATTGCAACTGAAATCGTGCGTTTGACATGGTCCCGTGCAACCTAAAATAATTTTTTCGCGAGACAAGTGGCACGAGAAATCGTAGCGTGTGACATGGGCTTTACTCAGGGAAATATCCCGGAATAACTAATCGATAAATCGATAATGACTTATAAGTCATACTTACAGTAGGGGTGTATGATACGTTATAGCGAATCCGATACAGGTTGTCTGCATCGATATCATCTTCTCTTAGACAGCTTTTGTTTCTGAACGGATCTTCTCGTATTATATGCGTCTTGAAAAAAAAATATTTAAAGTCGAGAGGGCGACTCATTGAAGCATTTTATAACACGCACACATCATTCGCATGTTCAGTTTTACACATATTTTAATTTGCATTTTAAAAGTGGGTTCTACGAAAACGATGTATTACTATTACCTGCCTGATTCCTACAGAGGTTGAATGCCCCGGTGATATACTAAAGCCTTTCTCCAATGGTGATGGGAATTCACCTTGTTTAGAGATAAGAACACGCATGCCCGCCTCTTGAGTCAGCTGACCAACGTACTCGTGCTGTTCTATGTTCATCTCTAGAATCAAACCTATACAGGAAGTAAAACTTTGTATGACGTATTTCCGGTTTTTCAAGAACAGAGGGCGAGTGAGCAGTGTGTGAGTGCTAAAGTATATCACCAAATCAATGTGTAACATTATATTTACCTGTTGCTAAAACGCTTGCAGCTTTTGAAAATAGAAATGATTTTTATAGTAACATCGAAAAACACGTGTTAACATTTAGTCAGCTATACTTTCACGCTTCATGGCGCTCATACAAAGAGGCAGAAATAAGGTCTCAAAATCGTGGTTTTTCGAACTTTTCTCGAAATAATTGCAGAAAAGTAAAAAATCAGCCATGGCTACAGCTAGCTCAATCTTTTATTGACCTTATCAAATGATTTTGATCTACTTTCCGTGCAAAACGTACACGTACTTTTGGAGTTGAAAACGAACGGTTTGATCACTTTTACAAGAGAGATTGTGCAACTATGTTCTCCGATGTTAAGGGACATAAAACAGTGCAGGGACTCAGTTTCCCATTATGCTTTGCTCTAGATACAAGCTCTTGCGCATTTGCTATTGCAAACGAATGTACAATAATTTTAACTAACCATTAGCAGGTCCAGGTTTGTTTGATCTTAGTATTGCCTTTTCTTGCCCAACAGAGTCTTTACCAGAGTTGAACACATAGCAGTTACCATATTTGTAATGCCAGAAATGGCTCCACAGCTTTTCGGTGTAGTTTCTGAAGTGGAATAGTGACGTTTAGTATAGTGACATAAAGTGACGTGAAATAGTGATGTCATTATAGTGAAATAAAGTGACGTGGAATAGTGACGTCATTATAGTGACATAAAGTGACGTGGAATAGTGACGTCAGTATAGTGACATAAAATGACGTGGAATAATGACGTCATTATAGTGACATAAAGTGATGTGGCATAGTGACGTAAAGTGGCGTGGAATAGTGACGTCAGTATAGTGACATAAAATGACGTGTAATTGTAACGTCAGTATAGTTGGCTTTAGGTGACTAGGATTAGTGACATAAAATGACTTGAAATGGTGACGTCAGCGTGGCGTCAATTGGTGACGTAAAACAATGACGCCAGTTTGTGACACAGTGAAGTGTAATGATGACGTCAATATAGTGACTTAAAGTGACAAGGAAAAGTGATCTCAGTATTTACATATAACATAGCGCGTATGATAATTATTGTAGCCAAAACACTCAGCTATAATTTATTTTCAAGAAGTCACATGACTTACGTGCAAGAAATACCACGATATGTACACGATAGTATAATATCACTAAACTGGTGCCCAGCCTCTATCATCACATGTTCAGGCTGTGATGCTAAGTTAACTGATAGTTCTTCATTCTGTCGTGTTTCCTTGGTAAGCGTAGCTGGGTCGGGCTGGCTTACAGCGCCCGTGAAGGCTTCGTCTTCTTTTTCTTCTATTGTTAGAACCTTTTCTGTTGGCCCGGTAGGCGGTTCAGTTGTAGTCATTTTTACTGTGGGTTTTGGTGTTGTGGTAGTAGTAGTCGTTGATTTAGTAGTTGTTGGTGCAGAAGTAGTGGTGGGTGGAGCTGTCGTCGTTGGAGCTGTGGTTGTTGTAGGTGGTGGTGTGGTAGGTGCTTCAGTTGCTGTTTCATTATCGTCCTTTTTATACTTGGATGTGCAGTATAGATAGTTGAAACAGACTGGATCCGCTTTTGCACGGCGTTTGCGACTCGGCGCAGAACCATCAGAATCATCTTAAAAATAGCGATAAATGAATTTTGATTGAATGAATCAGTATGGAAGAATAAATTGATGAATGTGTAAGTGAATGAATAAAATATTAGATAAATAAATGAATCACATGAATCAATGAATGAATGAATAAATGGATGACAGACCTAGAAAGAGCGAATGAATGAACGAATTAATGGATGGATGGAGAAATGGATGAAGAAATGAAAGAATGAATGAATAAATCGATGAATAAATGAATGGATGAATGGATGAGTGGATTGATGTATGTATGAATGAATTAATTAATAGATGGATGAACGAATGAATGAAGAATCGATGAATAAATGAATGGATGAATGGATGAGTGGATTGATGTATGAATGAATGAATTAATAGATGGATGAACGAATGTATTAATGAGTTTTACTTACTATGTTGGAGGAAGTTTTCAAATGAACCATGAAGCTCGGATGATATTTTTGATTTTTTCACAATATTTAAATTACACAGAGTAACAGCAGGAAAGGCAATACTCTAAAAAACAAAATAGAATAAATAAGAATGTAACGCTGATCTCAAGAAAGCTCATTGTTATATTTGTAAATTTTAAGGTGACGCGACGATTTTCGGCGACGTTTTGTTTTGCACGATTTTCGCCTACAACTATCGCATGCAACCTGCTCGCGCCATACATACAATTAATTAATCGTACAGCGTAAATCAAGCCCACAACTCGTCTACGACAGACGAATGCAACATGAAAAAAAGGTAGGATTTTAAAATCTGTTTTGAAAAGCTACGACGTACAGTACAAATATGGTAAAATAATGACGTATCATGTAACAAAACTTCTTTGTTGGGTACCGTGGAGTATTTTTGGACAAAATGGCGGATAAAAACAAAGCTTTTGGCCCTGCTGACACTTCGGAGAAAATGAAAGGGAAAAAAGGCAGCAAACAATATTCTTTACTAACAAAAAGACAGACAGACTTATTAACTTGTGGATCAAGGAGCCAGTGCTCTTTTAATGCTGACATTAAAATTATTTTAAGAAAGAAATAAGGCTCGCTTCACTCGACATTTTACGCGACTTTTCCGTGTGTTGTGCGACAAGTTGTGCATGTGTAATTTAATCAGAGACAAGTCAAGTTATAAGCAGGTAGTTGCAACATTTTGAGGCGAAAATCGTCAGTCTAAATCGGCCTTAAGTTGAATCAAAAACCCACAATGCGTAGCCGAATCCCAAAGGTTACTTTAATATGCTTGGGTGCCATTTTAATGAGACAAAACTATGAAAACAAATTTGATGATCATATATAATTAAAGGAAAATATTTCTCGAAAAAAGTATGCTATATGTTTTGCTAGGATTTTACAATACCTACCGATTCATGCTTCATAGTAATTTGCGTCCCAATTGGCCGACTCAAATAGGTACTCAGTAAAGTAAAAACTTGTATGAAAAACATCACAAAGGCTGCTCCAACTATTACAAACCAAACGGCTCTTTGCAGGAATGTCTTTGATTCTGAAATTCGTGCAAAACCGTGGGCTGTCGTGTAGCCGAAGAAATCCCAAAGTAACGATAAAACTGGCTTCTTTTCTTCGTTATTTTTGCTCATTTTCAAAATTGTAAGATATAAGAGCATCTGTGTAGTATTAGTAGTAATTTTCGGCGATAAAAACGTATCAATTTGTGATTTCGCTACAAATAAAATTAAAAATAACGTTATTTCTTTCAAAGCGCGTGCAAAATTTAAATCTTTGACAGACGCACGAGCGCGCGCGTTCCAGTTGTAGTTTTCGCGCGCAAATTTGCTAGACCACAGGAATCCCATTAGTTATCTTTTCAGAGGGCGCGCAGGAATAAATTGAGAATATATATTTTTGAATGTTTATCAAAAGCATCACTATATATCTCAACACTAACCTTTTTATTCTTGGCGATAATAATGATTGTGAACGACTCGATTATTTGTGTTTAGATTTAGCTTATAATGTTCTCAATAATGTCCTTCCTGTTCTTTATGAGAATAATGATTTTTCTGAAGAAAAGGCCTATCGACATTAAAAAGCTTAAGTTGTCTTGCAATAAAAACAAACAAACATGCAAAATGATTAAAATAAAGGACATCTGGGCTTCCTGTTTCTTCTTGGACGAGAGAGCTTGTGAATGAATACAAGAAACAGCTTCACATGGCGCCATATTTGATTTGTTTTGGTTGTTTGTTCGTCTTGAAATTCACTTTTAATAGGAAAATATAATACAACTTCGAGTTGGGATTAAAGAATAGATTCAAGGTAAGCAAACTAAGTATTTTGAAAAAACTTAATTGAACATTATATGTAGTTTACTATAGGAAAAGCCAAGAGATATTCCGAGTAGATAATTTAAGATTTTGGTCAAATTTTGGGTTCTTCTCTGCGGTGTATTGGAAACCTATTTTGATTCTTTGTTACTTTCGTTCCTTAAAAAAATAAAAATAAATCACTTTTTTAACGTCTCAATGTATTTAGCCAGTGGCTATTAAATTGGGGAGACTCAGACACACACTCACTACCTCTACGTTAATTATTTTACACACAACGCAGCTCACAGCTCGCAGTTCCTTGTATAATTTAGGTAATTTTCATATCCCAGTCTTTTGTTGCTTATTCAATTAGAGCAAACTGAAAACAAGTAAAAAGATTTGGCGTACAAACAAACATACGGAGAGACAAATAAACAAACATACAAACAAACAAACAAACAAACAAACAAACAATCAAACAGACAAACAAACAAAAACAACATAAACAAACATATATGCAAACAAACAAACAAACACACTAAGCAATAAATAAACAAATGAATACACAAAACAAACAAATAGACAGACAGACAAACAATTAGACGGACAGACAGACACAAAATATTTTTCATTCAACTCCATTTATTGAATCTTTAACGTTACAACTTCACGTTATTGAGCAAAAATATAACCAAAGCCAAATATACTTTTGTTCCCATTGTCGCCATCACAACGAGCTTCATTGCCAGCGCTGTTGCCCTTGTTCTCCCCGCAGGCCCCCCCACCGGTCCCGAAGCCGATACGGGAATCAACACTATTACAGTCCCCCTCCTGATTGGAGATGATCCCGATACGGGCTTTGGAATGTTGGTGATGACCAATCGCATTGAATCCTTCCCTATTACAGTTACGCTGGAGGGATGAGTTGGGTACCAGGTTTTTCCATGTTTGACGGCCAACGTGGAAACGTCTATATCCCCCTGGGGCAATGACGTCATAGAGAGATCGTCCATTGTAGTTCACGGTGAGCCAGCGTGTTGATCCAGAGGTCCTCATACCTATAATGATAGCAAACATGAGAAAAGTCCCCTTCACAGCTCATAACTATAATGATAACGATAATGATAACAATAATGATAACGATAATGATAACAATAATGATAATGATAACGATAATAATAACGATAATGATAACGATAATGATAACGATAATGATAACGATAATGATAACGATAATGATAACGATAATGATAACGATAATGATAACGATAACGATAATGATAATGATAATGATAACGATAATGATAACGATAACGATAATGATAATGATAACGATAATGATAACGATAACGATAACGATAATGATAATGATAACGATTATGATGACCATTACCATGACGATAATAACGATAATGAATAATAACGATCGATAACGCCCTCGTCACAACAAACCTAAGCACAGACGTCGAAATGGGTATTTCCAGTAAGTGTCGAGCTTTGTTTCTTGTTGGCCGAGTCCAGACAATGCTCCATTTGGGTTAAACGCACTCTTAGATCTCCACTGATGCGAGTCATAGTTGAAAGTTCCCTATAATAAACGATAACATAATTAACCCATCGTATTCCAAATACAACACATAACATGCATTTGATTAGAAAACTAGCGAATACGTTTACTTACTTACTTACGTCTCGAGCTTTAGCCTTTTCGGAGTAAATATTTTTACGATTTTACAAATTTCATTCTATTAAACCTGGCTCACACTAGCGACATAAGCATAAGCATAAGCAACATACGCAGACTCAGTGAAGCAGTTCTCGACTAGGTGTGAGAAAAGACAAGTGCGGCTATTGAGCAAAGCCCAACTGAGTCTGCGTATGTTGCTTATGCTTATGCTTATGTCGCCAGTGTGAACCAGGCTTTACCGATCGTTTATATCAAACACCGACGCAGCCTATAGGTGGACGTACAATGACGTATTTTTGTTATGGTTTTACCAACCAACCATTGTTATTAAAACAAAGAAAATTTAAAAAAATCTATTTTTAAAATGGTTGGCAAATTAGAATCACAATACCAACATTTGTAAACACTACGCTCACCTATTACTTGTCTACTCGCTAGTTTCCAATTATATTTCTAATTAAACTCTATATTGTTCACTGTTCGGCTGAAACGAAAACGAACTTGAACAGAAAAATTGATATGAGTTTAAGCTCACCGAATGTCCATTGATCTTCATGATCATTGTCCATCCCCTGGACCCACAAATGTATCCCATGTAGCAATACGTCTTAATGACCGTAGCACCACTCTTGAGATAGTAGAACCCATCTCTGGCACCACTATGAATAATAATTATAAACATATCATACACATATTAAAAAATGATGATGATGATAATGGTGATGCTTAAAATGGTGGTAATGATGAGATAATGAAAATGATGATGGTGGTGATTCATGATGATGATGATGATGATGATGGTGATGATGATGATGATAAGGATGATGATGATGATGATGATGATAATAATGATAATGATAATAGTGATGATGATAATAATAGTGATAATGATAATAGTGATGATGATAATAATGATAATAATAATGATGATAATAATGATGATGATAATAGTGATAATGATAATAATGATTATGATGATAATTATAATAATGATGATGATGATGATGATAATGATGATGATGATGATAATGATGATGATGATGATGATAATAATGATAATGATAATAGTGATGATGATAATAATAGTGATAATGATAATAGTGATGATGATAATAATGATAATAATAATGATGATTATGATGATAATTATAATAATGATGATGATGATGATGATGATGATGATGATGATAATAGTGATGATGATGATGATGACCAGGATGATGATACTGAGTGATGAAGATGATGATAACGATGATAATAGCTTCAATGATAAACTGTTAACGATAACTTAGCTAACCTTCGTTTTGAGCCAATTTCGTTACATGACGTCCCAGGGTTCTTTTCGTCGCCAACGGGTGGCGGTAGTGTAGTAGGCTTAGGAGTGGTAGGAAGTGTAGGGGCCAATGTTGGAGCAGGCCCTCCACTCACATCAACAAAGGTTGCTCCGTTGCATATCTGCAATTTTTTGTTGTGATAACGAAGCAATCCTTCGTCCTCTTTGCTGCATTTACAGTTATGCGTGGGAACCCTGTACACGTACAGTTGCTCATCCGGGACCTTGCAATACATGTCGTTGTTAGCGGCAACAGTAGCTAGCGCATGCACCAAGAGGAGAATAATCACACGTGACACCATGACGTCTTTCACTGTTATGAATATATATATATATATATATTGTGTTTAATTCTTTCGATTTAATTAATTTTTTCAAAAGTAAACAGTTCAATTATTTTAAATGCAAATTTTCGCGGTTGTTTTCAATGGTTCTAAGAACTTCTTTTATAACACAAAATTACAATAAAGAAAAATACATTTATAATTTTCAATTGAAGTTTTGTGAAAACTATATATACAGCAATAAATAGTTGTCGTTTTAAAAATTAGATTAAACAACCTCTTCTTTCGAATCCAGATATTTTCACCGTACAGAAAAACGTTTCTCACGAGTTACCGCGGCAGAAAATGAAAAAGAAACCGAAAAACGCTACAGTTTTGTAAAAAAGCAAAACGGCATATACAAATGGAAAAATCCGACAAACCACACCAAAAATAACGCGACACCGCACACCCTTGCGCCTCCCTCAGTATCTCTTTGATGTTCGCAAGTAAAGTAAAGAACAGTATTTTACGTCGGAAGTCCCTTTATCCGAAGCTAATCTTCCAGAGAGCCGACGGTGCGCTCATTTTACTTCCCTCTCTCCATCAGTGCTCCGTTTTACGGGTATTTAAAGCTACACAGAAAGAAGAGAAGTTGAAACAAGGATTCGAGGTCACTTGGAATCGAACTCGGGACCTCTCGCACCGAAAGCCGCACAATAACCAACTGTGCCATCCTTGGGAAATTCTTGGTTTTATGAAGGTCTAGATCAAGTGACCTTTCGCATTGTAATAAGGTTTTTGTGAACTATGATAGTTTATTCTTAATTTTTTTCAAATCGACTTGCAGCACTTCCCAATTTTAGAAATGGTGTTCAGTTGTTAAAACTCACTCAAAATCACCAAAAAGTGACTTATGTTATGTCACATTTCCTCCCATTTTTCTTAAATCGCCATCAATCGCTTTAAATTACGGCGACTTTAGAATCTGAGGCAGGTCATATTTCAAAAGACATCGTTTAACTAACTCACTAACCTACACCACTTTTCGATAACTTCTCAGTAGAAAAATTGTACATTATTAAAATGGCGCGCTTCAATTCAGAACAGTTTTGATAAAATAGCGTTTACAGTGACAATTAAATAAGCGTAAATAACCTGGATCGGAAATATTTTTTTAAAAATTTATTAAAATAGATATTATCAGTTAAAAACCTACAAAAAAATCAAATAGCCCAACGTAAAACGACTGAGCCTCTAAACTTTAAATTGGACTGCAATACAAATGGAAACTAGCGAGTAAACTAGTATAGACTGCGTCGGTGTTTAATATAAACGGTAAATGGAAACTAGCGAGTAAACTAGTATAGACTGCATGCGTCGGTGTTTGATATAAAGGGTAAATGGAAACTAGCGAGTAAACTAGGATTGACTGCGTCGGTATTTGATATAAACGGTAAATGGAAACTAGCGAGTAAACTAGTATAGACTGCGTCGGTGTTTAATATAAACGGTAAATGGAAACTAGCGAGTAAACTAGTATAGACTGCGTCAGTGTTTGATATAAAGGTTAAATGGAAACTAGCGAGTAAACTAGGATTGACTGCGTCGGTATTTGATATAAACGGTAAATGGAAACTAGCGAGTAAACTAGTATAGACTGCGTCGGTGTTTGATATAAACGGCAAATGGAAACTAGCGAGTAAACTAGTATAGACTGCGTCGGTGTTTGGTATAAACAGAAAATGGAAACTAGCGAGTAAACTAGTATTGACTGCGTCGGAGTTTGATATAAACGGTAAATGGAAACAAGCGAGTAAACTAGTATAGACTGCGTCGGTGTTTGATATAAACAGAAAATGGAAACAAGCGAGTAAACTAGTATAGACTGCGTCCGTTTTTGATAGTATGAAATTTGTAATAACCTAGTAAACAAATGTCTACTTAACTTTACTGACGTTTCGAGCTTTAGACCTTCGTCGAAGTAAAAGGCAGTACAATTAATGCCTAAGGTTTCTACTTACCTTGCAAATGTAAAACGGCTTATCTTCAGTCAACAGTAGGCAAAGCCTTAAATCAGTCAATTGCTTGTATGTGTGATATTTATGTAGAAACGGTTGAATAGGGCAGACAGGGGGTCGGGGTTGGTGGTCGTTAGGTAAGGGGGAGGGGGAGGGGGAGGGGGATAAGACTGGTATTGTAACTCTATAAACTTATATATATAATTGCTAATATCATAAGCGCTCGTTTAATGTAGGGAGTGTGAGGCTTTCCTACAGGCTAGAATATTTCAAACTTTAAAAAGTGATTTATGTTCATGTTACTCAATAATTTGTATCCACTGTGGAAACGACTGAATATATAGTGAATATTAAAATAATTGAGTAAATCGATGCATCCACAGCTACTCACTGTAAAAACAACTGAGTAGTGGTTATCGAAATAACTGAGTAAATCGATGCATCCACAGTTACTCACTGTAAAAACGACTGAGTAGTGGTTATCGAAATAACTGAGTAAATCGATGCATCCACAGCTACTCATTGTTAAAACGACTGAGTTGTGGTTACTCAAATAACTGAGTAAATCGATGCATCCACAGTTACTCACTGTAAAAACGACTGAGTAGTGGTTATCGAAATAACTGAGTAAATCGATGCATCCATGGTAACTCACTGTAAAAACGACTGAGTAGTGGTTACTCAAATAACGGAGTAAATCGATGCATCCACAGTTACTCACTGTAAAAACGACTGAGTAGTGGTTATCGAAATAACTGAGTAAATCGATGCATCCACAGTTACTCACTGTAAAAACGGCTGAGTAGTGGTTACTGAAATAACTAAGTAAATCGATGCATCCAGAGTTACTCACTGTAAAAACGACTGAGTAGTGGTTACTGAAATAACTGAGTAAATCGATGCATCCATGGTTACTCACTACAAAAACGAGTAGTGGTTATCCAAATAGCCGAGTAGATTGGCATATGCATAGTTAATCGTGCGGTTTAATATTAATATTGAACTTTTTTAAATAGAAATAGTAAATGTTTAGCAACCAAAACTTGTCAACGAAAATTGCTGACATTAATTAGTTTTTAAGGACAATGAAACTGTCAAGGAAAACTTGTAAAGGACAAACTTGCTGTTGATGAAAAGTTTTAGATACGCTGAAGAATCCCCCCCCCCCCCCCCCCCCAACACACACATGTGCACACTCCCCTTACCCCCCCCCCCCCCCCCAGGTAGCAGGAGTGTAATTGATAACTAAATGTTTTAGTTTCATTAAGGTGTTCAATAAAACGATACCTTGTTTATTTACTTTTTTTATTCAATTAAAATAGTTGGAGTATCTTCTCGTTGTCATTGCTACAATGTGAAACAATTTCGTTTGTATTTTTTAAATTTTTTTATTTATAATGATAATTTAACAGGATGCTCCTTCACTTTAGCGATTTTCCAGAAGGTCCTGTAAACTAATTTTTATGCATCATATGATGGAGTTAAAAAGTAGAAGGCAAATTATCGATACAAAATGAGAAAAAAATACATTTATGCAAAAATGTAAATGAAATAGCATACTTAAATAGTTCATTCCGAAAAAAGACTTAAATTGGGAAATTTTTGAAGATTGTTTAACATCGTCACTTGTACTTCAAGTGGATCAGTTAAACTGTGTTTCTAAAGAAGCAATTGAAGTGTAATATGCACGATAACTAGCAATTAAACTAGTGTGGACTGTCTAGGTGTTTCTAAGAAAATAACTGGCAGGAGTAAAATGAACGACAACTAGTTGTTAAACTAGTATGGACTGCATGCATGTGTCGGTGTTTCTATTTTTATATAAGCAAGCAATTGAACTAGAAAATACACGATAACTAGTGGTTAAACTAGTGTGGACTGTGTACGCATGTCGGTGTTTCTTATAAGAAACTAATTAGTAAAAATGTTCGACAACTAGTGGTTAAACTAGTGTGGACTGTGTCGATGTTTATAAGAAACCGATTGGGGTAAAATGAACGATAGCTAGCGGTTAAACTAGTGTGGACTGCATCGGTGTTTCTAAGAAACAAATTGGAGTAAAAATATACGATAACTAGCGGTTAAACTAGTGTGGACTGTGTCGGTGTTTCTAAGAAAACAATTGGAGTAAAAATGTACGATAACTAGCGGTTAAACTAGTGTGGACTGTGTCGGTGTTTCTAAGAAACAAATAGGAGTTAAATAAACGATAATTAGTTGTTTTAAAAACTAGCGTGGAATACCGTACTGTTAGCTTCACTGATCGGTGTTTCCACGAAAACAGTTGGAGTCACACTGTATGACGTCATAAAAGAGGGACAGTTTTTTCGTGATTTCATGATTTTACATTGATGTTTTCATATGATAATCCATAAAAAATTAAATAGGAATTAATTTGGAGTTGATGTGATCAATATTTACAAAACCGGCATTTTTGATATTATGTTGGTATATAGTAAAACAGTTATATTCATCAATCCAGGGGTTTAAACAAATATCGTAATTATAACTATTTTCTTTTTCTATTATAATTGAAATAGCGTGTTACCAATTATTAAAAAACAATTAAAGAAATTGAAGATTACGTTTCTTCTGCGTTCTGATTTAAATTATATGAATTAATACCAAGCTTTCGGCCATCATGGTGGTAGTACACGTTATATGTTTGAATTAACGTACGTAGTTAACAATAAGAGCGTGTTCTACCACCCTGATGATGGCCAAGATAGCCGAAAACTTGATGTCTAGATCTATTTTATAGTAAATCATAACGCAGAAAAAACGTTATCATCAATTTTTAACTAAATGCTTGCCTGCAAACAAATATTGAATTAAAGAAATGTTTGAAGTAGGCCGCGAACAATTATCCCGGCGTGAAACATACGTATTTAATCAATAGTATTTAGTGCATTTCATTTGCCACTTTAACTGTTAAGAGCAAAATAGACTGGCTACTTTTGGAAATAATTTTAAACTTTTCTTTAAACTACCATTTTCTAAGAGGGTCCTAAAGGGTTTCCCAGTTTATATTTCGACCAAATCCCAGTCAGAAATCACATAATCCCATCAGTTTTGCTCCAGTTTTCAATACCATTCCCATTTTTTATTGTTTTTTTTTTATTTCTAAATCCTAGTCCCAGTGCATCCAATCCCATTTTCCCAGTCAAAAATAAGGCCCATATGCATTTTACCCCTTCAGGACCCTCTTCTAATGTGAAATTTAATGTTGATTCCAAATATAAGAAAAATGGGTGCCCGGAACTCTTTTTGGGGATAATCAGTATTTAATGGATACCTACGCACGAGATTTGGAGCAACCATTGCTCCAAGGGAATTACTTAAATGAAAAAAAATCTCAACTCATAACAAAATAGTCATTTTCATACTATACAAAGCACAAATGCCGGCTAATGAATCATTCTAAAATACAACATGGATATTTTTGAATAAAAGGCAATGAAATGCCTTGATCTGTCATATTTCTTCCTTTCAGTCCTTTCAAAAGTCGAACAAATACTCATACGAAAGTCTATTTTTTTGTACGTTAGAAAAACTAACTTTTAAAGAAACATTTCATATAACGTAGACATTGACGCACATTCAAGTCCATTGTTTAAAGATCTCAATATTATGAAGATTAACGATCTAGTAGAGTATTCTGTCGCAGTTTTCATGTTTAAGTATAAAAATAATTTACTTTCTTCTACTTTCCAAATTTTATTTATTCCAGTTAGTAATATGCATAAATACAAAACTAGTTCTTCGCGCAACTAAGAATCACTTCTATCTGCCAAAAGCTAACACCAATTATGGGAAATTTAATATTAGATTCAAAGGGCCAAAGATTTTGAATTCAATTGATGATTCCATAAGTATCACGTAAAATTGACATTCATAACTTCTTAATTACTAGGTATTTTGATGTATTTATTTATTATATAAACGTCAGTGAAATATCAGGTAATCTCCCGCGCGAAAAAGTGATATCTTCACATTGTGAAAATAACATGTTATTTCACATGTGAAATAACACGTTACCATCTATTTGTTAAGATTTTTCTATGCATATCTTGATAAAACTTTTGCTATTTCATTTGTCATGAGTTTATATAATAAACAGAACATTACATGGGCGCTTGGAGATACAGATTTTATCTTCTCGTGTTCAAATGATATCTCATTCGTTCGCTGCGCTCACTCGTGAGATATCAATTGAACACTCGAAGATAAAATCCGTATCTCCGCGCGCCCATGTAATATCCTCTACTTATATATCCAGTTTTTTTTTGTATGTGTTATTAGTCGGGGTTTACCTTTTAGTCAATCTATGTATGTATCTATCTGTCATGTCGCGTATAGGCCCCATGATGCTTTGGGAACGAACACAGGAAGCCCAACGTAGAATTGTTTAAAAAAAAAAATTAACAATAATAATGATAATAATAATGACTTTATTAAATGACTTTGCAATTATTATTATAAGGATAAAAACAATTGAATTATGTCATTTTTACATGACTCGATGACTACTTTTAAATATAATATATAATATGGTATAGTATAGTATAAAAAGTCTGTATATTTATCAATTAAAATGTCTCACGGCAAACGGAATAAAACTGTTCTTGTACCGTTCTGTACGATAGTTTATTTGATACTTTCTTTTTTTACGTAGGTTATAGTTTTTCGTTGCTGTTTCCGGAAGTAGGTGTGAAAGTTTGCTTTTGTCGGATATGCGTTGAAAAAAGTTCCTACAAATATTATAGCCTCCTGTTTTGATTTTGACTAGCCCGACTTCACGCTCCTAGAGCGTCTAGTTTCTATATATATTCTCTATGAGTTATTTCCATATATATCTTCTATTTATTTGTTTCTCTATATATCCTCTATGTATTATTTCTACATATAATTTCTAAGTATTTTTGTTACTAGAATTCCGTCATCAGGCCTAGTCTGGGACCTTAACTCGCCTTAACTCGCGCAAACTCGCCTTAACTCGCACAAACTCGCATTAACTCGCACAAGCTCGCAGTAAATTACTCAATGTCATAATGCACAGGGAATTGCCTTAACCTCATCTCACAAAGCTGAAATATACACATATAAGTCATGTTCTTTTAGTGTCACTCCAAATTATGGGATTTTTCCTTAACTTCGCCTTAACTCGCCATAACTTGCAGCATTGAAATTGTGATTTTCCCTTAACTCGCCTTAACTCGCCTTAACTCGCTGCGAGTTAAGGCGAGTTTAGGTCCCAGACTAGGCCTGTCATCCTTGCAAATAAGTTAAGAGCCGGCCACCTTGCGATATTTTTTTAACGTTGCAAGGCAGAGTTGATCACATCTATCGGCTAAGGTTGGACAATCCAAGGTCTTTAGTGTATCACCGTAGTGGTAGCCTGGTAATATTATTCTAAAGGCACTTTTCTGTACACGTTCCACGTCCTCAAATATGTTCCATTGCTGCAAAAACGCATGTTCGGATGACTAAAGAAAACAATAAATTAAGAGAAAAGCACTTGAAGAGAGAAAAAAAGATGGCAGAAAACATGTTTCTTTCTAACTAAGTAGCAAACTTTTACACAAATTTTAAAGAGAGGAAATTAGATGAAAATTAGAATATAAAATTTCGATTAATTAAGTTTTACGTGCTTGGGTAGTTTCCCGTGCATCCGTTTTTAGTGTCGGCCTCCGCTCTCTTTGTCTAATGGCCTCTTTAGAATATAATCTATAATTAACACTTTACCAAATCCCCAACCGTCATAGAACACTACAATGATATATGTAGTTTTGATCACATGTAGCCCAAGCTCTAGTGTATACATCGCAAAAACTTTCCAAATTACCCCTAAACAAAACCTCGGAAGTCCTTTATGTGGCGTGGCACGGACGAGTTTTAAAGCAGTATACTG
This sequence comes from Metridium senile, assembly GCA_949775045.1. Taxonomy (NCBI): domain Eukaryota; kingdom Metazoa; phylum Cnidaria; class Anthozoa; order Actiniaria; family Metridiidae; genus Metridium; species Metridium senile. The sequence continues at coordinate 2,024,194 of OX459109.1, forward strand.
CACAAAATAAAACATGAAAAAAGAATGGAAAGCGATAGCCGTTTTTCCTTTTTTTTCTTTGATACCCTTAAAGATACTACATTGCTGGTTTTTATTTTTATAGCTCTCGCCCCAGGTCACTGTAAAACACGCAAACAAACAACACATTCATCCCGGGCAACCATAAGCACCACCATCAGAAAGAGCTAGCAGAGATATGTATTTTTGGAAAGTTTTATTAGTGCTATAAATATAATTCAAGTGAATCTATTTGGAATCAAAACTACAGTGATTTGTATGTGTTGAGTGAATTGTTTCCTTGCTATAACCTCGTTGTGGTATTTTTCGATTCACATTTGAAATTTTGTCCCAAACGTTTTATATATCTTTGTTGATGTCATTCTAATCTATAATTTTGATGAAGTGGTCAATTAAAACGAGGAATGCCTCGGGTCCTAAAGTCGGAGTAATTTAATGATGGCGACTTATTGCGTTTTAACGCGTTTTAAGAAAAATATGAGGAAATGAGACACAACATAAGTCAATTTTGGACGATTTTAAACGACTTAGGGCGACTTTGCGCAATTTTAGAAAAAGGTTTTATATTACTACTTCGAAACTTACTCATCCCATTCAAATCTATACTGGATAATGTAATAAGAAAAAAAGGAGCATTTTTGGACAATTTAGGCGTTCTTACGGTTTGTGACGATTTTGAGCGATTTTAGGCGACTTTAGGACCCGAGTGATATCTTCAAAAGCTTTAAAATAAAAAAATATTATAAGATGGCGGCCTATAAGTGGCATTTGATTGGTCTATTCTTTAGTAAATTAATACTAAGATTGATCTATTTCTAATATTGCTGAATTAATTTTAGTATACAATCGCAACGTTAAAAAAGTAGTTTTTTATGTTCAGGTAAGTAGTTCATAGATGTATATGCAATCTTTTTTTATACATTTTTATTTTCCACACGATGTATGACTTACAAATTACAAATAGTTTATATAGTTAACGTTAATATCTACAGGTAGAAACTGAAGTACCACACTTACCCTGCGAGCATGCGATATTTCTTTCTCTCTTACCTGGAACTTCTAGTTAACGTTATTTACAGGTAGAAAGGGCCACACTAGATGTGGCACCCGGGAAGACTAAAGACCAATTTACACGGCACAACTTTTGCCTAGAACTATCGCATGCAACTTGCTTACAACTTGATTTACAAGGCACAACTTTGGTGCTAACAATAGTATAATCTGACTTAAGTCAAGTTGTAAGCGAGTTGCATGCTACAATTGTAGGCAAAAGTTGTGCCGTGTAAGTCGGCCTTAACAAGTGTATGATTTATAGTTAACGTTATTTACAGGTAGAATGAAGTACCACACTAGATGTAGCACCAGGGAAGACTGACAAGTGGATGATTTAAAGTTAACGTTACTTTACAGGTAGAAAGTGCCACACTAGATGTGGAACCCGGGAAGACTTACAAGTGTATTATTTATAGCTAACGTTATTTACAAATAGAAAGTGCCACACTAGATGTGACACCCGAGACTTACAAGTGTATGATTTTTTAGTTTACCCACTTTTTAATTTGATATGTTGGAGTGTTTTCTCCTTAGTTTTACCTATTTTACATTCTATGTATTCGTACTGTTTTAGAAAAGTTTTAAAGGAACTTTCCGTTTCTTTCTTGACTTATATAAAGACAACTTGTATATAAGAATAGCAAAATAAATACTGATAACATCATCTATACTATACTCCTATCAGTATGATGTGTATATACAAACTTATAGAAATGCTGTTCTAAAAAAATAGTTTGTTTTTAAAACCTTCTCAGATGTATTACAAACAAAGAGACAAGTTCATATACACCTATTTCAAAAATCGTTGTCGCAATCAAAGCCACAGTCCACACTCTGAAGCCTGCAAAGGATATCGGTATTTCTTCTCTTGTTATCGATATATCCGCCATAGCATATTTTGATTATACGTACGTATTTGTGTTACTTGACCATAACAAGTTGTTGTTGTGGTAGATATAAAAAGAAATATTTCTTTGAAAAACGTGCCATAAATCACAAATTAGGTCCATATAACCGACATCCTTTGCAGGCTTCAGAATGTGGAACGTAGCTTCGGCTGCGACAACGATTTTTGAAATACTGAGGTGTATACACAAGTACTTTATAGGTGTATATATATGTTATCTTATAGAAATGCTGTTTAAAAAAAACAATAGTTTGCTTTTAACACCTTTTCGGATGTATGATAAGCGAAGAGACATAAAGACAGGATTGAACATGGACTGGAGATGTAGAAATGTAAAGCTTACTGGCTGGGCGATGAATTGGAAGTCACTGGTGATGTTGTTTCCTTTGGTGTTCACGATAGCAGACATTATTATAACTGGGCAGTAGAATAAGAATGTAGCGACTACCAACATCACCATTGTGAAGGTTCTCTTGAATTCGCGACTGGCGATTTTTTTATGTTCTTGTTTTTGTTGGTCTTGTTGTTGTTGTTGCTGTTGTGGTTGCTGTTGTTGCTGCTGCTGTTGGTCTTGTTGTTGTTGTTGCTGTTGTGGTTGCTGCTGTTGTTGTTGATCTTGTTGCTGATGTTGTTGGTCTTGCTGTGGTTGCTGTTGTTGGTGTTGCTGCTGTTGGTCTGGTAGTTGTTTTTGTTGCTGCTGTTTTGATAGTTGTTGTTGTTGTTGCTGCTGCGGTGATAAATGTTCTTGTTGTTGCTGCTGTTGTTGTTGTTGTTGTTGATCTTGTTGCTGACGTTGTTGTTCTTGCTGTTGTTGCTGCTGTTGTTGTGGTTGCTGTTGTTGTTGCTGCTGCTGTTGGTCTTGTTGTTGTTGTTGCTGTTGTGGTTTCTGCTGTTGTTGTTGATCTTGTTGCTGACGTTGTTGATCTTGTTGTTGTTGTTGCTGTTGTGGTTGCTGTTTTTGTTGCTGCTGCTGTTGGTCTTGTTGTTGTTGTTGATCTTGTTGCTGATGTTGTTGGTCTTGCTGTGGTTGCTGTTGTTGGTGTTGCTGCTGTTGGTCTTGTTGTTGTTGCTGCTGCTGTTGGTCTTGTTGTTCTTGTTGCTGTTGTTGTTGCTGCTGTTGTTGTTGCTGCTGTTGTTGTGGTTGCTGCTGCTGTTGTTGCTGCTGCTGTTGTTGTTGTTGTCGCTGCGGTGATAAATGTTCTTCTTGTTGCTGTTGTTGTTGTTGTTGTTGATCTTGTTGCTGATGCTGTTGGTCTTGCTGTTGGTCTTGCTGTTGTTGCTGTTGTTGTGGTTGTTGTTGTTGTTGTTGCTGCTGCTGTTGGTCTTGTTGTTGTTGTTGCTGCCCTGATGAATGTTGTTGTGGTTGCTGCTGTTCCTCTCTGGTGTCTTGTTGTTCCTGTTCTATTGGTTGCGTTGATTGCAAATGCGCAATGATGTTTCTACGATGACGGCGTGCAGTAACCTGCACTTTAGCAGTACAAATAAACGTTACCAATAAAACCAGTCCCTTGATAAGTAAAGCCGGCATTTTTTGCTTGCCCTTATTATCATTTACTTGTCTAACATATACCATCGCCAAAACCATCGCCATTGGCACGGTTAGCCCCACTATAGCTGTCACAATCATTATCATCTTAGTAGTAACATTCTTGACGTAATAATAAGGATAGTCCACCGCGATATAACGTTCTATACTCAACACCATTAACGCTGAAGCTGTAAGTGACACACATAGCCACGAAGATAGAATATAGACGGTAAACAAACAAGGAGTGTTTGAGCAACCATGAAGGAGGCAAAACATCCATAAAACAAACACTGGCTGGACAATTAATCCAACCAAAAGATCCGTGACAGCCAGGATGGCAAGAAGGAGATTATAGGTTGATCTTCTTAGCCGTTTATCCTCCATAATAGTCCAAATAATCAGTGTGTTGATAGCGACAATCGGTAGAGCAGCGAGTCCATTAATGAACGCTAGGATAGTCCATGTTGGGCGAACGGAGCTTGGTAAGCTTGTGGCGTTATTAAAATCGAACTCAAAGTCCGGTGAAAGAAAACAGTCTCCAGAAACGTATTCAGCAGAGCGGTTATCCATAGTATACTAATGCTTATATCTGACTGAGAAAATTATAAATGAACCTACCGCACTGTTGATTTTGGATGCACCGAATGAGTTGTTCAGATCAAATTACCTTCTTAACTGTTTTTCAAAATCTTAATTACCATCTGCTCCTTCTAATTTACATTCTGCTCAGTTGTGTTATTTCCTCTTTGTGGATTTAATCAGCTTATTTGCCTTTTAAAAGCTCTTCATGATCAATTAAAATTCAATTCGATTTAACAGCTCTTCATGATCAATTCAACATCAGACGTCATCCATATAATTATTTTATTTCTATGACAAATCTGTTTTTTTGGTAATTAACGCCCTTAACAATGCACATAATACGTGCATGGTCGTTAGAATTTCTGCTTCCATTCTATTCTATACCATTCTATTCCATTCCATTCCATTCTATTCCATTCTATACCATTCTATTCCATTCCATTCCATTCTATACCATTCTATTCTATTCCATTCTATTAAATTCCATTCCATTCTATTAACTTCTGTTTTATCCCATTAGTTCCCTTCCATTTTCGCAACTTTACTTTACTTTACTTCTGTTTTTTCATATTTTTATTTCATTCAGTATTTTCAGTGACAATGGGTTTAACCGAGGGTATATAAAGAAGCATATAGATCGCGTAGGAAGACTGCATGTCACAGATCTCATTGCATTTTGAAGCCTCTTGAATAATGATTACTACATTACAGACAATGAATTTTTCTAATAAAATAGTTGAATGAAAGATCAAATGGATAAAATAATTTATAGTGCCGATCAGTATCATTTTAAAAAAATAAGTAGATTGAGTTTAAGAGAAGTCTAAAGAAAGCAAAAGATAATATCTTGGGGCTCAAAAATAATAAAATCACTTTTTTAACGTCTCAAACTTCTAGCTGGACACCTGTGCCATTGGGGAGACTCAGACACACTCACTACCTCTACGTTAAATATTTTGCACACAACTCGGGTCATTTTTTTAAAGTTTACAATGATACTCTAGTGAGTGATCATGTGACACTTCTGGTGAAAAGCCCCATCCCAATAACTCGAAGTTTTTCAATCCACGAGTTAAAAAAAACAAAACCGAATAAAACCATCCACACACACACACACACAAAAAAAACAAGCAAACAGACAAACAAATACACAGACAAAGAAACAAACAAGAACATACAAACAAACAAACAAACAGGAAAACAAAGATTGAAGTCTGCATTTTTCGAATTTAAATTCAAAGAAATAAATCGGGTCTTCTAACACTGACAGGAACGCATCAGATGGTTTGACTGTAACAGATTCACATATTCCATGCTAGCATGAAAAACTGCTACACATTTGAATTTGCTATTAATATTTGAATTTGCTATTAATTGAGGCTAACCAGGCACCTTTTGTCAAAGACTCCACAGGGAGCCCGGCTTTTTGTCGTTTCTTTTCTTTTTTCTCTCTCTCTCTCTCTCTCTCTCTTTATTTACCCTAATAATACGCTATATTATGTTTGCATCGGGATTCCTGTGATATGAGACAGTTCCGACGTATTGATGCAATTAACAGTAACTCGATAGGAGGATTATACTCTTATCTGTAACGCACTCGCTAGTAACCGTTAATGTATTCTCTGTTTTCATCTTACGTCATAGCGTATCGTATTACCATGGCGGCCATGTTGGTGTACAGCTTGCTCATTTGCATATGCCAAAATACAAAGCAATGTATGGGTTTTCATCTATGTGTCAAACTAAAATCTGCGAATTTCATGGATCTGTTAAGTGAAACTTTGTGAAACTAGCGGAGACGATTGCTACATTATTCTTCTATGATTAGTGTACTCGAAACATCCAGAAAGATGTAAAGATCTTCGTTAAATTGAGAAAATAACAGTGTTTTTGAGCCGGCGCATTCCGAGACCGGATGTATCGCGTGATGTTGTTTTACAACGACGACTGATGATAGTGTCCACGATTCTGATACAAAAAAACTAGAAAACACAGACGAAGAAGATTACACACTTGTTCCTCTGTTATCGGAGTACTCGAAGAAGTTAGAAAGCCATGTTAGACGTCGCTACACTAAGAACATAGTCTCCCCCGCAGCCTTGTTTAGTTTCGGTCACGCAACGCAACGCTAAACACGGCTTGGGGGAGACTACGGCTACGTTGTGTTCGTAACTCGGCAATAAACTCGGCGAAAAATTACATTTGTCAAACTTATTATAACACGAATACATTGGTTAATGGTTTATTATCATTATTGGAGTGTGTATGATTTAAGTAAACACCAAATTACGGTAATAAATCAGTTTATTTCGTATATTTGTGTGTGTATAACTGTCCTTAGTGACACTCGTTGACTGCGTTACATTTAGACGATTTTTTTAAAGAAAATTATAATTCTTTTTCTGAGATATCAATAATTTACAACATCTTCACGTGTTTATATATGTATTATATTATATCCTTATATTTATAAAGCTCGAACTGACTGTACGCTAGCTCGAAACGCGTCGACTTATCAAGAGAAGTTAGATCCAGAATGTTTACCTCCAATCGAAGCTAAAGATCTACCGGATTGTATTTGGTTTTAGATACGAGCTATTATACCACACAACAGTTCAAGGCCTTCAAAAGCTTAGAGGCGTACAACCAGATGGTTTCTGGCTTTATTACCAGTGTACAAGGGAAAGTCATCGCTGGAAAGTATGTTGTCAGTAGCTAAAGTACGACATCCGCAACGTATGAATGATCTGCTGATTCCCAAAGAAGGAACAATTATTTTTGCGCATTGCATGGGTTGTAAGGCTGGTTTAGCAGAAACGTGTTCACATGTTGCAGTGTGCTTTAGCATGGACACGTATCAACGGGAAACTGGCATGTACGCAAGTCAAAGTACATGCGGCTTTTGCCCACTTTCGTGAATGAAGTTCCCTATATGCCAGAGTTCGTGATATCAATTTATCAGCTCTTCGGCTTCCTCTCCATGGTTTGTGTCAATTCTTGAAGTCTGAAGATGAAAATACCAGTATCTCGCCCGCTTCTTGCGTGGCAATCGACGAATAGACACAAAATCATCACATGCCCTTTGCTCTAAGAGCGTTTGTTTGTACACCAACATGGCAGTTAGCAACGGTTGTCAGGGCTTTAGTCACGTGAGTGAAAACAGAGAATAGAAGGGCTGAAACAACTGCTAGATGCCTCAATTAAAACTCATATATAAAATGTTTTAAGCATTCTTTCATTATTATAAAGCCTCCAAACGTTTGTGTAATAAACATACTTTATGTTAGGATGTTCAAATTTGGGGAAATCTGAAATGATACGATGCTATGCAGCAATATTTAAAAGTCGAGTTTTAGTTACATGTTCACCGCTAGTTGCCCTGACCGAGGAGTTACGAAACTTAACTAAGCCGTTAAATTATTTTTATTCTTAGACGAGTAAGAACTCCTGATTTATGATCGTGGACTTTGTTATTCAAGTTTTTACTTTTACGGTTTACTTTGCGTTGTTAGATGGATTGTGTCACGAATAGAGAGTCGCTAAAAATAGCTGGTCAGGGCAAGTAGTAGCCTGCGTGCAGCCGGTTTAATTACCCGTAATAACCGTCTGCGAAAGTTCGCCAGATATCGTGTTCTCTGTGACCCGATATAAGAAGCGATTTCTGATTGGCTCTTGCTAGGAACAATTCTTACGCGAACTCTGATTGGTCAACGGCACGGCATAATCTTTTCCGGTTGAGATGTTTTCGTTGCTACATGCACGTGAGTTTGACCATGTTGACAGCGAGAGTAAAGACATGATCTAAATATATTACAATCAGCACTTTCACAATGTTCTTCAAAGGACGCTGTGATGTTAAAAGCACTCTCGGTGGAGGTTATATCTTGAAGCGAACGCCTTCGTCTCGTCTTCTTTTCTAAACGTTTTTTCTCTCTTTGTTAAATTGTTTATAATCTTACCGCTCTTTATACCTGAATATTATGTATTAAACAAAAACCTAAATGGAGGCTAACTCGATAACTTCCCAGTTTACTTAGCCTCCATGCTCAATTTCTATATTCTATAAAACATACATAATAGAAACACTCATACAAACATACAAACGAATATAGAAAGAAAAATGTAAAATGTATAATATAATGTATAATATATTGTAATTAGTATATAAGAGCAAATAAAGATTCTATTCTATATTCTATTCAAAAGTACGAAACATCGACGGCAAATATAGTCATTATTCGGCGTTCGAGAAAGAATTTGGAGCTTTGAAAGAATCTTAATTTCATACTTTCCTTCAATGAGGAACCTCTCTTCTGGTTTAAGTTGTGTGCTGCGGCACAAATCGCAGGTAAATACACTTATAGTAATATATTTAGATCATGTCTTTACTCTAGCTGTCAACATGGTCAAACTCACGTGTCTGTAGCAACGAAAACATCGCAACCGGAAAAGATTATGCCGTGCCGTTGACCAATCAGAGTTCGCGTAAGAATTGATCCGAGCGAGAGCCAATCAGAAATCGCTTCTTATATCGGGTCACAGAGAACACGATATCTGGCGAACTTTCGCAGACGGTTATTACGGGTAATTAAACCGGCTGCACGCAGGCTAGGCAAGTAGCGGTGGTGCTGTTAAGATAATCTAGCAGTTGTTTCGGCCCTTCTCAATTATTGACTGTTACTAGAGAGTGCGTTACAGATAAGAGTTTATCTTCCTATCGAGTTACTGTTAATTACATCATCATGTTGTCGGAACTGTTTCATACCACAGGAATCCTGATGCAAACATAATATAGCGTAGTTAGCGTAAATAAAGAGAGAGAAAAAAAAAAAAGAAAAGAAACGACAAAAAGCCGGGCTCCCTGTGAAGACTCCAGCAGTAATAATATTAATAAACTCTTTATTTAAAGAGGGTGACACGGAATAGTTAAAAAAACTAATAAACAGATGACCGTGAACCAGGTCCTAAAAGCCAAGAGCGTTCTTGAGAACCTTTTCTATTTAATAATAATAATAATAATAATAAAAGCATTTATTTATACACGATGATTTACATACGCAGCTTAGCTGATGTGGTCGTGTGATTTAAATTACAATATGATAATTTTATCTAGCTTATAATTTCAATTTCAATTTTTTGCGATGTCTGTTTTTTCTCTATCATCGTTGTGTAAGGCATTCCAACTTTTTCCTCCTTCGTATTCTATAGATTTCAGCATGAAGTTGGACTTTGGAAGAGGTAGATTTAGACATTGTTTACTCCTGAAATTGTATTTCTCATCACGTTTTGTATAAAGTTGAGTAAGGGAAGGTGGAACAAGCCCATTATAGCACTTGACGTAGACAAAGATTAGTAGATTACGTTCGTCAATTGACTTGATTGGCTTCCATTTGACTAATTTTTAGACATCTTCAGATGGAGTATTCCAATCAAGTTTGTAGATAATCTTAGCCGCTCTTACATGGAATGTAAGCTGTCGAAAAGGGTCTTTCCACACGATCTCCAAATGAGCATGCCATACAAGACAGACGGGAGAATGATTTTGAAGTAAAAATCAGCTTTAACTGCTTCAGGTAGAAAGTATAAGGACTTAAAATTTCGCAAATTTGGGTGTGAACGACTTGACAATGACAACAAATGATAATCATATAATAATAAAAACACGATTTTTCATTAAAATTGCATTTACTTTTTGTTGGTTTTTCTACTGATTAAAATACAGGGTTCGTGCAGGATTTCCATGAAAAAATTCAAGGAGTTTTTAAGGACGAAAATTACATTTTTCAAAGAGTAGAGTACTGATAAATCTTTGTAAAAAAAAAAAAAAATCTATACAAATAATGAAAGCTGACAGCTTAAACATTTTAAAAGTTTTATTGAGTTTATTACCGATAACTTTATCAAGGACTTTTTTCCGTTTTTCAAGGAGTTTCAAGTGCCCTTGAAAATGCATTTTAAATTTAAGCACTTTTCAAGGAGTTTAAGGACCTGCACGAACCCTGAAAATATAACAAAGCGACGGCACATGCAGCAGTGTTTACATTAAGTTAAAAAAAGCAGAATAATTTTGCTTGCCATGCATAAAGAAATCATTATCAAAACGCTGATTTTTGACAGATAGGCTAAAGTTAAAGTGTTTACTAGAAAGCTAGTGATTTTCCTTCGTCTGTGAAAGAATAGTCAACATAATACACACTAATCCCATTGTATAATTTTGTTTTATTTCGACTATTACTCACTGACTAGTCTACTTCGTTGCACGGACGAATTGACATTAGAGAATTATTTAGTTAGGCTAAAATTAAAGTGTTTACTAAAGTGATTTTCATATGACCATGCAAGAAAATAGACCATTTAGTTTGTGGTAGTTGATAAAGAACAAAAGAAAACAATGGGTTTAGTGTTTATTACTAGCTATTAGTTTGCCTATCCTATCACGGTCATATGAAAATCACTCGGATGTTGAAGCAAATGTTGAAACCGTTTGACGGCCGGGCCTTTATCTTACGGCTCGCTCGATATTTTTTGTCGTATTTGAAGTTAATTGCACGATCTTTTTAAAAAAAAGGATAATCACTCTCGACATTTTTAATATTAAATGCTCCGTTCCTTAGTATAAATGCGTATGTTATTATAGAAAATCGCGCGCAGCTTATCAGGTCGAGAACTTCGGAATATTCAGTTCTGATAATCACCTACAACGTTTTGCGCGCCAATCTTTCATGTCTCGAAATGCCGCTGCGACATCACCATTATTACAGTGGAAACCCTCTCAAGTGGTCAAATAAATTAAAAAACGACTTCTTGCCTGGTCCCAGGGCTGGCCGGTATGGTGAGGTTTTACTGTATAATGTGTGGGCCTTGATTTTTTCTTAAAGGCCCAGGCAAACGGTTTCAACATTTGCTTCAACATCCGATTTTGTTGAATGGCAATGTTTAAACGCTTTTAAACTCTTTCAACATCAGTTCAACATCTATTCAACACGTTTTAACAATGTTAAAAGAGTTTAAAAGCGTTTAATAAACATTGCCATTCAACAAAATCGAACGGATGTTGAAGCAAATGTTGAAACCGTTTGCCAAGGCCTTTTAAAAGCGTTAAGTAGGGGTTCAGATGTTGTATGACTATGAGTGGTCGGTTAACAAATGTTTTAATGCAGTGTATGATAAAAATAAAGCCTTCGCCTACGAATAAAACTAAAATGAGTCTTTTAAAACATCCAGTAAGACCTGGTGATCAAACTTGAAGTTCACGAACGCTGGAGCACTAAAAACGAATCGATCACTGCCGTGTGTACTGTTCTCTTGTACAGCAGTCTTCGGTGTTGCCGTATGCGCAGACGCAGACAACATTCTCAATTTCAACAAAGGATCAATTGGCTGATCGTCCAGACTGCTATGGTCTAAATGCCGGATATGGGGGCTACCACCGGAGTATCGGATAGCCGGGTGGGCGGGGTTTGAACCATACGGTGAAACAGGAGCGTGGTATATCGGTGAGAATGGCTCGTACGACTCAGTCCCCATCGAGGTATTGAATTTCCCTTGCAATAATTGTTGAAGTCGATTGGGGCTAGCTGTCCCTTGTTGTTTACTTCCGGGTTTTCGATCACGTGATAGGCTTTTGTCACGTGGCGAAGATCGGTCTGGTCGTTGGAGGATTTTGATTGGGGTAGTGTTTTCTTCCGGTCCACGAGAGGACGGCGAGTCTCGTTCGTTTCCTGGGCTTTGGTATCCTGAAACAAGTAGGAGAAACCATCATTGTTATCATCGATATCTTCATCATTATTCCCATCATTATCATCATCATCATCATCATTTCTGCGCATTAGTGAATAACAACATGGAACTTAATCCTACCAAATGCAAAGTGATGTCAGTAGACTTTTTGCAGTATAACAGCTGTGTGTGGCGAGAAATTGTATCCTGCGGTATATACATTGATAACGTCACGTCCTTCAAATTGCTTGGTGTGTATATATCGTGTGATCTATCTTGGTCTACTCATTGTGACTACATCATCAATAAGGCAAACAAGCGCCTTTATGCCCCTTCAACCTTTTTGAATTAGGTGTAACTGGAGTTTTCATACCTCTAGCAGTCCGAAGTCTATCCTGTTCTTTGTGATGATGCTCTCTTAAAGGATGACTCATAGCATGCTGCACAAGAAACTTTTCCTGTTGGCGTTTTCTTCTTCGTTCAACGGCTGCCTGTTTCTTTTCAATTTCAAGTCTTGCATCCTCTTTGTCAACAAGTTTCTGCAGCTGGGCCTTTGGTGATGACATTTCTTCTGTATTAGACTTGGTGTTTCGGCTGCTTGGTCGAGGTGCAAAGCTACAGGACATACGTTTCCGGAGATCCCTGAGAAGCAGAAGATAACACTATCAGCATCCTCAGTAATATCTCAGAGCAACAAGCTAGTGGCGCAAAGAATCATGGATCAGTTCAGAAAACTAAATGTGCATTTGGCGCCCCTTTCTTGTTGTTTGATAAGTCAGAACGGACATTTCTCAATAACATATTGACAAGTGTAGCAATGTGGCTATGAAACCCCTGCGTTCTAATAAAGTATACATAGGTAACCCATAATCCCCTGCACTACTAGCTTGTAGGCTTTTCTCTTCACGGGTGACAAAGTTTTTTGGAAAGGGTGTATCATTTTATAGTTCTCTTCCATATTCCATGAACCTCAGCCTCAATAGCTTGTAACATATTCTTTAGAATTCGACTACAGCCTGTTGAATTTGTTTTGAAGTGTTTCAATTGTTTGATGATGTGTAAATTCCTTAAACTACCACAGGCTGTAGTCAAATTCTAAAGAATATATTACGCGCTATCGAGGCTGAGGTTGATTGAAAAGAACTGTGAAACAGACTGTAAGTTTTAAGCAATTGATTACTTCACTTACTTGACAAAAGGAATGACCATAAAGAAAGCGCTTGGGTTACAGTTGAGATATTCTACACAGTTAGTGTCTTTCTTATGGACTGGAAGGTACTCTATCTCAAACCATCTGATATCCTGCAAAGACAACAGCAACCAAATAATATTAAAAAAAATTACTAGAGATTTCTCATCTCCCCGGGCCTTTCCTCCACTACTTTTTATATGTCTTGGGTAACACAGCGGTCAAACGACTACGCATGTGCGAAAAAACAAGTAAAATGACCCAGCACACAAATGTGACATTCGTACGGACTCTATTAAAAACAATGGATTGTACGACTTTCATCGCTTTTTTCTCAAAATATAAAGAAAAATACAAAAGTATAGACTCATGGTAGCTTTAAAATATAACAAATGCTATGTAATCTTACACGAAACTTCAAGCTTATATATTCATATTCATTTCTTATAAATCAACTTCAAACACTGTAGTCTGGAACTCCTAATGTTTACAATGGCAAATTTACCGCTGAGTGTGAAAAGTTTGCCACGCATGCATAGTTGTTTGAACGCTGTGTTGTCTTAGGTTTTGCTATCCCATAACAACTTTTCCCCTTACCTAAAAGCTTGCTATGCCGGCTAAGATCTCTTTGAAATGCAATAGATTCAAATGCAATACCTACCCTTATTTCACCTCTAGTCTGTGGCTGGAATTGTGTTTCTTCTGGTATTCCAGGAACAACATACAATCTAATCTATAGAAACAAACACTTTGTTATTAATGTTGATGAGTTGTGACCTTTTATTTTGTGTGCACATGGTAGTTGATTGTATCATGTAAGTATATTTTATGAGTCAGTCACTGAGAGAAGTTATGGCTAAGGTTTGTTATGCCCTCAATGGCTCTTTTTTTTTTCCCCTCAAAATTCAGGTTTCCGGCTGTGCCCTGCAATTAATGAACCCACGATTGCTGAATGTCTCAGTAATATTATCTGTGAATAATATCATTAATGTTGAAGCCATTTGCCTGGGCCTTTATGCTGTAATACCATAGTTAGTAGATTATAGTAAGTAAGTAAGAAACTTTATTTATAGAGGGTAGCACTAAATAGCTAAAAGCTAATAAACTTGTGGCCCTCATAATCAATAATTTACAAATTTACATTAATAGATTAACTCTATATTAACTATAACATTATGGTAATACTAATGTTAAAATAGAGTGAGCAGTCTTACTGGATGGTCATGGATCTTGTGTTCAATATAATTATCAGGATCTGCTAATTCTCTCATATCAAAACCAGTCTCTTCGTAGACCTACAAAGGATAAAAATTATACATGTACATGTTAGAGTAGAACTTTATAATACAACTTGTTTTTGTTCATTTATCAGTTTTTTACAGTCTTATTAATTAATAAATTAAGTATTATGGTAGGTAATATAATAAATTGGAGTATTCCAACGAAGGGCTAAAGCTGGAAACGTCAGTAAAGTTAAGTCAACATTTTTTATGGTGTAACAAATTTCATTATATTACCTATCGTTTATATCAAACACCGATGCAGCCTATACTAGTTTACTTGCTAGTTTCCATTTAAATTTATTATTATTATTATCATTATTATCAATTATTGATTTATTTTATTTATACTGAGTGTAGTCTATGATAGTGTGTGTAGACATCAAAGAAGAGCCCTAAAAGGGAGTGAAGACCTGTGGCTCCCACTTGGTTGTGTACTGGAAACCTATTGTATTCTTTGTTAGCTTTGTTCTGTTGTTTAATTTGGAGTCTTCTGTGTTTCTATTGAATAATGTAGACTGTGTCCAGTACACATAGGTAAAGCTGTGATGGCTCTAAAACATGCAGTTTAATGAAAACTTCACAAAGAAATAATTATTATAATTATTGGTAGTCTCTTTCTAGAGACATGTTATGAACATCCTTTGGTTTGTTAACATACCTCTCTTATTGCACAGTCAAATTCATTTTCATCTTTGTTGACTTTCCCTTTAGGAAAACCCCAGCTTGTCTTAGACATTGCAGGCTGTACAAGTATACACTGAAAGCACACCAAGAATATTACATTATTGCCTGTTAAATGGTTGTTGCAATTGAACGATGTTGAGCGTAAGGGGATAAATAGTTTCAATGACAATGTTGAAATGGAGTGGCAAACGTCTTCAACATTGCCATTCAACAAAATCGAACAGATGTTGAAGCAAATGTTGATGCTGATTGCCCAGGCCTTTAGAATATCAGCAAGCGATAGTTACCTTGTCAAATGTTTGATTAATTAGAATGGCTCCAAATACAGGTACTTTGAGTTTGTATTTGCGCCAGTTAGCAAATATCTGGTTGACATCCTCACCAGTTTCATTAAGAAATGAAAAATTATTAAAAAGTACAAAAAGTTAAGGATAAACAACTAAGGATCATGTAAGATCTACTTTATATACTCATTTGCTCACAATAATAATTATTTAATTACATCTAATTGCAAGAACCTTGTCCTGACTTTTGTAATTTAGTGGGAAAGGAATTAATCAAAAGCTTTTGTGTTTTAATTAATTCCTTTCCCACTAAAATACAAAATTCAGGACAACGTTCTTGGTTTATTACTCTTCTTAGTAGCTAGTTAATTCACAAACTAATACAAGAAGGAGATTATATGTTCTTGCAATTAGGTGTATATATTTAATTATAATACTCAGCTAGCTCAGTGTTTAAATTAACTTCTACTTACTATAAATAATTCCTTTGGACACAAACCCAGTAAAACAATATTGCATGCGTTTCAATATTGAAAGTGAAAGTATAGTGGCGTATTAAATTGTTAGCTAACAAATACTCATGTTTACTTCATCAAGTTTTTCACTGAATCTAGACTCTAAACTACAGCAAATGTCAACTAGAAAAGGATATCAATTCGTGTAAATTCCTTGATTCCGCATCCAGGAAGATCAGGATTTTCTTGACGATAAAAATCGATGTAAAACCAGTGGGCAAGTTCGATTTGAAAACACAAACGAACAACGTCTCTCCTTTCTTCGTGTGGTATATTGATTAAAAAACGGCTGAAAGAAGAATAAATAGTTCATTTTATTAACTGGTGAAAATCCAATGCAAATGTAGATTAACAACTTCTATTTTTAAAGTCGTTTGCGTCTGTTTATAAGCTTGAATTTTTTGAAATTCAATTTGAAAAAATTCGAAAAGTCAAGAAAACGGATTAAAATTGCTGCAAATTATACACCAACATACACCAAAATCACAAAAGAAGAGGGCAATATTATATGTTTGTCGTACCTGCAAAGATCTTCTAAGACTTCTTCAGGAATTAAACGATTATAATGGGTGGTGATAGGAGAATCTGCTTCCGTCTCGGACGCCATCTTGGAAAAATAAGGTATGTACTTCGTGAAGGGTGAATATTATAGTCCAGTCAATCTACGGATTTTTTTGGGTCCAGTCCAAACAAATTGCAATAGAATTTTTCTCACTGTAATTATGTTAGGATAGGTGTCTTAAACAACATACTAAAAATCCCAAAAAATCCCATCGGTGGAACATCCTCAAAAATCGAATTAAAGATTTCATCATTTCACCACAGGGAACCCGCAATTGGAAAAAATATGACCAAGCTGTTAAATGTTGTCAAATATGAAATGATAGAAATATTTCCATTATATTATGATAGAATAGTGTTTCTGTACAGATATTTTCAATTTCCAATCAAATAGGTTGAAGTAATATGATAAAAATCAATATATAGAATACTCACCACAGGGCTCCCGCATCTCAAAACTGAAATTTTAAAATTTTCGAAAAAAGTTCTGAAGGAATTTCACTAGAGAAGTGAAGATAAAAATCACTATTAGAGTTTTGTTTCATTGTGAATTCAGTGTGAAGTATTTATACCTATACTAATACTCTGGTCACCAGAGGCTTGCATAACTGTCTCCCTGACACGTATTTTGAGCTGCGAAGCAGCAAGACTTGTTTATTTTCATTTTTGTTAATGGGTCGTTTACAAGGGACATTTTCTCGTAATTGATCCCGATTTTGTACACAAAAGTTATATTAGATCCTGGCCTGCTCCCAAAGCCTCGCGCATTTTGATCCCTGACCCATGAATTTATTCATATGATCCCGATCCCTCTTCTGTGATCCCTGATTCCAGCTGATTCTGACTATATGTGATTCCTGATCCTAGGCATGTGATCCCTGATTCCACATGCCTCGTCACGACCTTGAGATTGAATGTTATAATTTAACTAGATACGCTGTAGTACATTTGTACATATGCTAAGCGGCAAGACGATTGAACATACTATATAAAGAGGCCATTTGCAATGGGATTCAGCATTATTTCTGTCAGTTCTCTACCACGCATCAGTCTATCAGCGGTATTCACACTGCGCATTAGAATACTGGTTCTATCTTTAATCCGTCAAAGCTTTGCGTCATGCATAGCAGCAAGCGCGTCTAACAAGGTTTGATTCGTATATAGAAAGGATCGATAAACTTCTGAATATTTAACCTGCAGAGTTACCTCCATCATCTGTATTTAAATGTACCGACAGCACGTTTAGAGCATGAGTGGTTTCCTGTTGCACTAACTGTAACTACCGAACTAAGTGGTTTCTATATCTTCTAAGTGGCTGCGATTGCTGGTCACTTTTTCCACCTGTGAATTGCGCTATTTTAGACATTTCATGAATAAAGCACTTCGTGAATTTTCAGGGTTTTTTTCATGTGATGAGAGTAAATAGAAACCTATTGTCGCACCTCACTATCTACAACCTCTTCTGGCATTTGCTTGGTCTTCTAATGGCCCGTCTACACTACCCCGGATAAATTTGAAAATGGAGCTTTACTTATTTAGTAAGGCTAATTCTTCAATATCATGCGGCTGGTAACACTGCTTCTTGAATACCATGCCGTTTGTTATAAAAAGGCTCTTCGTCTATGCCATAGTAGCAGCACTCGGCAAAGTCCATGAGGTTGCTAGTGGCTGTATTTAAGTACGAGGCCTTATTTACTAGCAACCTTTTTACATACCTACCGCAAAGTCGATCTAAATGCTAGAATTGTAAGCCCTGTCCACACCGCCATGAGCTCAGTGCCCTACTCTTAGTCGAACAGTTGTGTGTGGTGTGTGGAGAGACGGGACCTCTGGTTTTAATTACATCCTTATCGTGAAGAAGACGTGAAAGTCTAACTATTTGCAAATGCCGATTTACAAAGGCATCACCTAGCTTCTTCTCAACTATTTTAAGACCCTGAGTATTGGTCTGGCCGAGACGCGAATCCCACACTTCCCGTACCGATGATAGCCCAGCACTTGTCCAACTATACCAACTGGTTGGCCAACCTTTATAATTAAGGCCCTGTCCAAACTAGTGCGTTTTCGTTTGGACCCGTTTTCGTTTGGACCCATTTTCGTTTGATTTGAAAACGCATCGATCGCGTCACACTACCGTTTTGCTCCGTTTTCGACTGTCCACACTAATACGCTCAAAAACGATCGAAACGATGGTGTTGCAAATGTTTGACAATATGCACATGCTAATGTGGTACATTTGACGTAATTAAGCGTTTTTATTTCGATACGTTTTCGACTGTTCACACTAATACGATATGTATGCGTTTTCATTTTGATCCACTTTCAAGAGCATTTTCAAATCGATGAATGTGATGCAGGCTATACTGAAGCGGGTATAAATACTTCACACATTATGAATAAACATTTTTGTTCTGAATTCACAACAAAACAAAACTATAATAGTGATTTTTATCTTCACTTCTCTAGTGAAATTCCTTCAGAAATTTTTTCGGAAATTTTAAAATTTCAGTTTTGAGATGCGGGATCCCTGTGGTGAGAAGTATTCTATATATTGATTTTTATCATGTTACTTCAACGAATGTGATTGGAAATTGAAAATATATGTACAGAAACACTATTCTATCACAATGTAATGGAAATATTTCTATTATTTCATATTTGACAAAATTTAACAGCTTGGTCATATTTTTTCCAATTGCGGGTTCCCTGTGGTGAAATGATGAAATCTTTAATTCGATTTTTGAGGATGTTCCACCGATGGGATTTTTTGGGATTTTTAGTATGTTGTTTAGGACACCTATCCTAACATAATTACAGTGAGAAAAATTCTATTGCAATTTGTTTGGACTCAAACCACAGATTGACTGGACTATTAGTGTCTGATGCTCAACAGACTAATCAATTTTTTTTAACCACAGGGAACCCAAGAACATACGAAACGCAAAGCATTCTGGTTTAGTGCGACTTTGTAGCCCTTCCTTATCCAAGATGGCGGACCTATTCGCGTGGTTCATGCCTTGTTTTGCAATGTTTTAGCATTTTACTGCAGTAAATGCTTATAAAATCACGTAAAACTTCACAAACAGATAGAGTTTAGCTTGATTTTCTATATATTCCAAGAAGGAGAATTTTCAAGCATGGGTTATGGTTTAAAACTCGTCGCAATTTTCACTTTCCTTGCGCTGGTTTTTCTGAGTGGCACGCTCCTGTTCATGAAGGGATTTCTACTCAAGCGTATGGTCATCGACGACAAAAATAAATGCAACGAGAGTATTCCATGGTCATCTACTCGCTATCCAATTCCCAACCCAGAAAGAGCTAAGCATTTGAATCACGGTTGTTGGATTGATACGAAGTTTGAAAAGGCTGTCATTATCATTATTGACGCTTTGAGATATGACTTTGCGGCCTTCAATGAATCGATATCTGACGAGGATGCTCTCCCTTTTCAAAACAAGCTGCGTGTTTTTCATGAAGCGTTGAGTGGTAGTCCACAGCATGCTAGACTATATCGGTTTTTAGCAGACCCGCCCACCACCACCATGCAACGATTGAAGGGACTTACTACTGGTAGGAGTTGAATGCAATGATGATGATGATGATACTTATGATGATGCAAATGATGATGATGCTTACATTGTATATATGATGATGGTGGTGATGATGATGATAATGATAATAATATTTAAGAAATGATGACTACAAACAGCCTCTATAACAGGGATAATAGAGTACCGGAGTGATGACATCACAATTTTTTTTTATCTTTTCTTATCTTTTTTGATCATTTAAGTGTGAAACGGCAGAGATATGAATTTTTGAATATAGATTTCACTCCACACAAAGTCTCTGTTATTTTTGCCCTTATTCCGGCCAGCTCTATGATGACGACAATGATAAGAATGCATGATCATAATGATGATTATTAGTGATGACGGTGATAATGAGGATGAGTACAATACTTAACATCATCAAATTATTTGTTTTTGTCTTTCTACAGGGAGTTTTCCAACATTTGTAGATGCAGGAAGCAACTTTGCTTCATATGAAATCAAAGAAGACAACATCATTTCTATGCTAGTTGACCATGGCAAGAAAATAACCTTCATGGGCGATGATACATGGGAGGGACTCTTTCCTAATACATTCAACAAATCCTTTCCCTTCCCTTCGTTTAATGTCAAGGATTTGGATACTGTCGATAATGGAGTGATTAGGAACTTGGTGCCAGAGTTGAAACAGAAAGACTGGGACGTGATGATTGGGCATTTTCTTGGGGTTGATCACTGTGGACATAAGTACGGTCCGTATCACACCATTATGGCTGATAAATTGACTCAAATGGACAAAGTTCTAAGGTATTGAAGGTGATTCTGATACTTTGGATGTTTTATTTGCACACTGATTGATCAGGCTATGGGGCAGTAGATTTATTTGGTTATGTGTTGTTTTGTATGTTTCCACCCAATTCAAAACCACTGGGAATAAAAACATATATTCCAAACATTTTTCACATGGTATCAAAATACATAAGACAAAGAATCTTGAAAAGAAGAAGTTGTCTAATAGCAAACTGGGCAATAAGCATATGCTAACAATTGTCAAGAGGTGACCATGGCAACCTAGCCATTGGTCAACCTCAGTAACTGTTAACTTATCAAGTTTCCCCTTAGAGTAGTGAGGGTTGGGCGAAGACAAAAGCAGTGCATGAAGCAACTAGCAAGCAACCCATGAGGCAGAGTGGTGTCAAACATGCATGTATGTACATCTAAGTACATGTGCATCTGACTCTCTGAAATCAACTCAAAGTTAACTTCATTTTACATTATATTAGCTTGTGTACAGTCATACATACCCCTCCCCCTATGGGGAGAAAGGGGGAAATTTCTTCACTGTTTCTTTCCATAGGGGGAGGGTGGGGATGGCTGTGCACAGGCTTACATTTTAATTCATATATTTCCATTTACTTACATTGTTATTATCTGAAGTTAACTACATTTCACATTTTATTAGCTTGTGTACATCCTTCCACACCACTCCCCCCTTACAGGGAGTAACAGGGGGAGGGGTGGTGATGGCGGTACTCAGGCTAATTTTCTATTCAGATATTTTCATTTGCTAACATTGTTGCTATCTGATGTTTTCAGGTCAGTCATTGATGTTCTTGATGATAAGACTGTGTTGTTTGTACTTGGTGACCATGGTATGACAAGGACAGGTGATCATGGTGGTGACAGTGATGATGAACTTGATGCGGCATTGTTTGTGTACTCCAAGACTCCCCTTGTTGACAACCACTTGAAACAGGTACATTATATAATACACAATGACTTATCTTAGCCTCCTCTGAAGGCAACCCCTTTGGGACTACTTTGAATTTTTTGGGATTCCTTTGGATTAGGGCTGGGGAAGGATGGGCCCTATTCAGTTTTCCTCTTTCTCTCCCCCTCCCTCCTCATTTTTCCTTCTTCTCCAGTCTTTGTCGTTCATGTTTTTTCCAAAGAAGCCCAAAAGAGTTGCCTGAAAAGGAGGCTACACTTATTATATCTTACCACAAAGCTGTTTGTTAGTTTGATGAATAATGTTTTGTTTGACGTTTATTTGTTTGTTCATTCATTCATTCATCCATTCATGTATTCATTTATCCATTCATTTATCCATTCTACCATTCAATCATTCATCCATTCATGTATTCATTTATCCATTCATTCATCCATTCAACCATTTATCCATTCATTCATTCATTCATCCATTCATGTATTCATTTATCCATTCATTTATCCATTCATCCATTCAACCATTCAATCATTCATTCATTCATTCTTCCATTCATGTATTCATTTATCCATTCATTTATTCATTCATCCATTCTACCATTCAATCATTCATTCATTCATTCATTCATCCATTCATCCATTCATGTATTCATTCATTCATCCATTCATTTATTCATTCATCCATTCATTTATTCATTCATTTATCCATTCATTTATTCAATCATTCATTCATTCATTCATTCCCTCATCTATTCCTTTAATATATTTATTCACCTTTTCATTTGTTATTTCTTCACAGACCGCGTCTTACACGATATCCCAGGTAGACTTTGTGCCAACATTCTCCCTCCTTCTTGGCCTTCCTATTCCATTTGGAAGCCTTGGCAGCACGGTCACTGAACTATTTACTGAACACGGCTATCAATTCCACATTCCTAACACTATACCGCTCGATAAAAAGCCAAGTTGGATCTCAGTCATGAGTCGTCTCAAAGTTTTACATCTGAATGCATTTCAAGTTGATAAATATCTCCACAAGTATCAGCAAAGATCTAGCGAAATACCGAAATTAGAATTAAATTTGTTAAAAAAACATTACGAAAATATGTCTCAATATTTTCACCAAATTGCAGAATTTGCTTACCACAGGAAGTTGAACTCGACCGTTGACTTGAGTATTGAAGGCCTTGAAGTTGTTGAGCAGATGTACAAGGACTATTTGTATGATGTTAAAGAGCTTTGTCATAGTCTTTGGGCAAAGTTTGATGTCATTTCAATGGCACTGGGGATTTTGCTTCAAACTATCAGCTTGTCAATCATGGTGTTGACTGTCTGGAATCCACGGTTCTTTCGAAAAACATCTTCATTGATACTAAAAAGCACAGTACTTTTAACATGTTTCTGTGGGTTGTTTTGTTTTGTAATTACGCCGAGGGACTTTCCAACCGCTATTTTCCACATCTTACTCTGTTTTTCTGGCATTTTTATACTGATATTCTTATTTTATAACTTTAAGGAAAAAGCTAGTGTTTTTCAGAAAACAATCTCTCTATTCAAGGAGCTGAGTGCCGAAGACTTTATAGCAACTGTATTTTGTGTGTGTTACTTTATATCATGGCTCTCTAATAGCTACATTGTCCATGAAGACACTACAGTTTCTTTTATTCTATCAAGCCTCGTTTCCCTTCTTCTGTTTATCGGTTTTACAAGGTCGAAGGCGGGACAGAGTGTCATACGAATTACACATCGGAATGCTACAGGAGTCGCAAAGAAAAACAAAAAGGAAACGCAGAAGTTTGAGCTCAAGTCTTTCATAAGTTCGTTTAATTTTAAACTTGCTATTGCATTGATGTTGTTTATTGTTTGCGGGAGATTGTCGTCTGTGTTTAGAACATGCAGAGAGGAACAATTCCCATGCGAGCCATCGAGCTTTCTACAACCTTTGCTGTCACTCCAAGGAACTAGTTTGAATGTGAATCAGCGTTTTTTCTTGTCGTCAATTTGTGCTATTTTAATACCTCTAGGGTTGTACCAATGGCTGCGTTACCAAGGCAACCTCAACGGCTCCACACCTGTGGTCCTTTGCGTGAAGTACAGCCTTCCGTTTAGCGCCATTTTTATATGTCTGCACTGGGCTCTACAAATCCTTCCGCAAGATACCAATGATCAATTCGCAAACTTAAACTTCTGGCAACAGATCATTCTCCCTCAATTTGTCTACTGGCTTTGTTTGTTAACTCTCATACTATTACTATGGCAACCACTGTGTTTATACACGTTGCTTAGAGACAGGCAGAGCTCACTTAAAGACTCGCTCAGTAGCTTAATGGTGAGTGATAATATGGATGCCAGAGCATTGCAGACGGTTTTTCGCGAAGTTAGAAAGAACTGGGAGAAGAACTCATTGCAGAGCAATGCTGACCCTGAGGATGATAGCCCTCCCATAGTCTACGGTCTTAGGACGGTGTACACAAGCCCTATACTCATAACTCTAGCTGGCTTCGCTATGGTGGTGGTGATTGTGTTAAGTGATGGTATGGTGGGGTCTGTAGTGTTGTTGTTAGCACAGATGATCTTGTTTGTGGAGATGCAGGCGTCCGGTAATGCACACGAGAATAGGGGAAAAGGTGAGGGATTGTATAGTGACATATATCTATATATGATGATGGCGATGGAGGTGGTGGTTATGATGTTCATGGTGATAAAGTTGATATTGATGATGATATTGATGATGATATTAATGATGATATTGATATTGATGATGATATTAATGATGATGATATTGATGATGATATTGATGATGATATTGATGATGATATTGATGATGATATTGATAATGATATATAGATGATAATGGCAGTAGAGGGGCTATTGATGGTGATGTTCAACATGATAATGATGATATTGATGATGATATATTGATGATAATGGCGGTGGAGGTGATAGTGATGGTGATGTTCAACATGATAATGATGATATTGATGATGATGATATTGATGATGATATTGATGATGATATTGATAATGATATATAGATGATAATGGCAGTGGAGGGGCTATTGATGGTTATGTTCAACATGATAATGATGATATTGATGATGATGATATTGATGATGATATTTTGATGATAATGGCGGTGGAGGTGATAGTGATGGTGATGTTCAACATGATGATGATATTGATGATGATGATGATATTGATGATGATGATATTGATGATGATATTTTGATGATAATGGAGGTGATAGTGATGGTGATGTTCATCATGATGATGATGATATTGATGATGATGATAATGATAATGATTTTGATGATGATACTCCTGATCATGGCGGTGTTGCTGATAATAATGATAGCAGAGATGGTGTTTATCATCGTCATGATGATGATATTGACGATGGTGTTAATAATGATGCCAATAGAAATACAGCTTTCAATACCATTACCAAAGTATTTCTATTTTGCTCTCCCTAGGCCTGCCTTGGCATGCAGTGGTCGTGTGGGGCCTGATGTCATCACAATATTTTTTCAGCACTGGTCACCAGGCCACTATTCCAGCAATAAGGTTTGAGGCTGCGTTCGTTGGTCTCCCAGGAGACATGAACAATCTTGTGTTGCCAGGTAACAACTGATATTAGAATCAACGTTGTAGTTATTCTTATACTAGTATTTATAATTATTATTATCACTATCATTATCATCATTGTTATTATTATCATTATCGCTATCACTAGTTATCGTTATTATCATCCGGTTATCATCATTACTATTATTATCATCATTATTGTTATTATTATCATTATTATTATTATTATTATTATCGTTATCATCATTACTATCGTTATCATTATAACTATCATTATCATCGTCGTTTACATTATCGTAATTTTCGTTAAACTTCATCAACCTTTATAATTTTATTATTTTAAAAGCGATCGTGACTAATTTTTCTATTTTTTTTAACCACTATACTCGTTGTACCTTGTCAACAAAGAATTTAAGATCCATTTCAAAACCAACGTTTTTGTCTTTACAGGTCTCCTTATATTCCTCAATACGTTTGCTTCAAGTGTCTTATTTGCCATTGGGCTCCCTGTGCTGCTATTGTGGCCCCGCATTTCAATCAGGTTACTGGGCAAGAATCCCAAGCGGGCGAAGGACGATGGGACGTCTGATAAGGGAGAGTTTAGTTTCTCTGACGAGCCAGATGGTTTTCGGGAAAACTTATTTCGATTGTTAGTTATGTACTTGTGCTTTAATTGCCTTAAGGTAAGGGTCGAGGTTAAACGTCGAGTTATACACGGACCAAACAAATTTATTCTTGTTGGGAAATTGGTTGTTGTATGTTGGGATAATGGTTATGATGATGTTGTATGGTGTTGATGATGATGATGATGTATGGTAATGATGATGATGCAAGGTGATGATGATGCAAGGTGATGATGATGCAAGGTGATGATTATGATTTTGATGATGATGATGATGATGATGATTATTATTATTATTATTATTATACTGAATTATTATACTGACGATGTAGTGGTAGTGGTGATGATGTGAATTTGAGATATGGTATGATAATGTTGATGATAATTGTCAATGATGATAGCGATGATGATCCTCTTGAATGATCTTGATGGTGATGATGATTATGATGATGGTATAATGATGGTGATGAAGCGGCTGCGATAGTGATCCTAATGATAACTATACTTGCTATGAGAATGACGATGACAATGATCAGAATATAGTTTCCATTTATATTCGCTAACTGTCTTATTCTTTTCTTTAGGTGCTGTTTTGCGCATGCTCTGCTGGACTACACCGCAGACATCTCATGGTCTGGAAGATATTCGCTCCACGCTTTGTATTCGAGTGTACATCTTTTGCTATATCCATTCCTTTCCTTATTTTTACCTATTTACTTGTCTTACGAACCGACTCTGCTTTAGAAAAATGGACAGAAAAACTTCAATCTTACGTAGCTTCTAAATCCAAAACTAGTTGATTCTTTGGTTCTAGAAACTCCGCTTAAAAGCGATCATCGGATTGTTGGCCTTCAAAATATTCCCCTCCACAGTTCCCTGCGCCGTCTTAAAAGGTAGCCGGGCCTTTGAATCGAAGCGAGACGAACGTTGAGTTTACAATGATAGAGACCTTTTAACACCTTGCGGGACAATTATTCACGTGTCTCTATCATTGCCAGCTCAAGGTTCGTCTCGCTTCGATGCAAAGGCCCGGCTACCTTTCAAGATGGCGCAGGGAACTGTGAAGTGTCTGTTTGTTCATCTTGAGGACTGCAAATACATTTGGCCTCAAAACTTAACATTAGTTGATTGTTGAAACTACGTTTAATTGAGACGATCGGATTGTGTCGGTTGGAAATTTTTTTTTAGGAGCACAAGCGAAGTGAAGTGGTTGCAAATGTGTTTGCAAAGGCCCGGGCTAACGGTTTCAACATTTGCTTCAACATTCGTTCGATTTTTGTTGAAGCCGTTTGCCCACCCGTTCAACATTGTTGAAACGTGTTGAATTGATGTTGAAAGAGTTTAAACGCGTTTAAACTTTTTATCAGAGTCTATTTATTAATTTGGAATACCTAATTATTTTCTAGATAATATAGCGTTATTTATTGAAGGTCAGCTTTTTTATAATCTTCTGTAAAAAGAATATGTTTTACTTAAATGGCTATATGCGGGACTACATTTTATTATCATATGTAAAAACCATGCTTTTGAAATGATTAGTTTATTAAATGATTACATAATCTACGAGATACTTTTCGCATTTTAAGAATTTGCTCAGCAACTAGCAGAGGCAGTTTGCCTCGCTTTTCTGCGAAGGAGAGAGGCAGTTTGCCTCGCTATTCTGCGAAGGAGAGAGGCAGTTTTTCTCGCTCTTCCTGCGAAGGAGAAGTAGTTATTTTCCTTCGCAGGAAGAGCGAGAAAAACTTCCTCTCTTCTTCGCAGAATAGCAAGAAAAACGTCCTCTGTCGGCAGAATAAGCATTTGCGAAAGAGAAACGATAGTTTAGCTTGTTGCGAGAAAATCTTGTAAAATCAGCTGAACATTGAAGCAATTTTTTACGTAAACAGTTAGACTGCGAGCAGTCCCTACTTTTCCCTCCGGATTCTGAAGAAAAAAGGACAGGAAAACGAGCTTTTTATAACGGAATCCGGAGGGAAAAGAAGGAAATGTTCGCAGTCTAGTAAACAGTCGCTGGGGAGGCTTTTATAATATGCTGTAAAACGCATGTTTTGAGCATGGTATGTTACGTCATAATAGTCTGTATACTTGTTATGATTTTCTAATGTCAATTTACAGGTACCAGGATTATCAAACCAACAAATGCTTTAAAACTATTTTACATTTTCATATATCATTTTACAAGGCCGAGATTTATAATTATTTTATTTTATACTGATCTTCAAAATGTATTTAATTTCTCGGTTCAAGACGCGCGTTTAAAATGTCTTCAATTGTCGAAATATTTCGATAATTTATCGGGTCAGCACAAATGTATAATAATGACAAACAAACAAAATTGATGTATTTTTTATTCATTTTAAAACGGTTTTTCTTTATCAAAAACTAGTTTCTCAAAATTTTCTTCAGTAATATTGTTGTTTTGGTGTATAAGTTACCGTTAATAAACTAGAATTGTTTCCTCAGAAACACAGATACAGTTCACTGACTCGAAGAATCATTGTTCATAATTACAGTTTTTCTTCACAAGCGTCTTTGCAATACCCTATCTCTGAATGCAACAATTTTTTTAAATTTATTTTGATCCAAGAAGCATAAACTTTAAAGAAAATACTCTTCAAAATTTCCAGATTCCTTCGCACACATTGTTCACTTTGAATGCTAGCGTATTTTTTTTCTGCGCCGTTGCTTTTTTCCATTAACAGACATTCTAACTGCCTCGAAAATGTTGAACTTTTACGTCTTTTAGAGAAACTATTTTTCATTACTTGAATAGGTCATTTGTCCTTTAATGCCGAAGCAATTTTTCTGGAGTGTTGCTTCTACAGTCTCATCCAAATTCGTAACGAATCGATTAATTATATAGTTGAAATTGCGATGAAAATATCCATTTTCTTGAATGCCGAAGCATTATTCGTTCTCTCACAGTTTACCGGCATTCGTAAAGTTCGAAAATATAGGTCCTTCAAAGAAGATCTTCTTCAGCGCTTGAAGTTCATCGTCACAAACATCTCCTAACCGACAACTTTGCGTGCTTTCAACAAGCTGTAGTCCCCCTTCGAAGAATTCTTTCGTAGCTCTAAAGTTCGCCACAGTTTCGCTATATCTCCCCTTCCACAGTCCTTCATGCAGCTCTTTCAAACATAGCTTATAATCTTGAATACATTCTGGGTCCAAATACATGAAATCCATGCCATGAGCTGGAAGCGACTGTCTTTTCAAAAGCTCCTCTAAATACGACTCGATTACTTTCCAGAATTTCTCAATTTCTGTTATAGTCCAAAACGGCTCTGTTTTTCTATAGTATAAGATTTGTACCATCTTAACTTGAGTGTAGTTTTCGTTGAAGCAGGTGGATTTTGGAGATGGGATTTTGTGGATTGGTTAAGTTGCGTTGCGGCACCCGTTAGTCTGGCTTACTAACTAGCAATGTCAGTAAATTATAGACACCACAAATTTACATATGATTATCAGAATTAATGATTCAAATAGATAATAGCTAGTATCCAGATAATAATAAATATGACAATGGTAAACAATTGCGTGGAACAATTAGAATAAAGACGGCAATTCAACTGACACTGCCGGAAAGAGCTCACTACTTATAGAAAAGCGTCGATATATATCTCTTAGCCAACGCTGAAGAAAACACTTTTGGAGTATCTAAAATGATGCTCGTTAGAGTAAATCTCTTTTAGTATATTAAACAACGTGAACAGAGTTACGTCCTTAAATATTTGTAACAAGCTAGAAGATTTAGATGTTAAAAAGTGGCAACTTAAAAAGTCGTACTTTTAAAGTTTTTAAGAATCAAAATTCTTCGTCGGAATAAATCTCTATTTTATATTTGGGAATTAAAATCGGTAGTCGGCGTTCTTACACTGAAGTATAATGATGTCTCTCTTAAAATTTGCATTTAACTAATCTAATAATTACAACTATGTATTGTTTAACGTATTGTTTCGCGAGCAACAGCATTGATAAGTAATCAATAGTTGACATTGGACAATTAGGATATCATACCGACAGAAGTACCGCCCTATAAACTTTACTACAACAAAGAATAAGCTTGACAAAGGGTCATCTTTAGGACGCGAAGTGATCCCAATTAGACCCAAAATTATCCCCGATACTTCGACTAAGGGCTAAAACTTTACATAACTTTTATTAGGTATACCTCTCTAAGTTTATCTCTTTTACTAAGTAAAGTTAAGTCAACATTTTTTACGGTGCTACACATTTCATTCTATTGCCTTTCGTTGATATCAAACACCGACTCAGCCTATACTAGTACTCGCTAGTCATTCAAACAACGGACGACGCAGCCTATACTAGATTACTCGCTAGTTCCCATTTATCTTTTTGAACCCCAATACTGTCGTGGCGACTTATCACCTAGTTTGTTCCGGCCTTTAAACTCGAAAGCAATAATCATGCAGGCAAATGTTATTAATATTGAATTAATGTGTTGAGACCAAGCTTCACGAATTCTACCCTGGTCACCAGAGGCTTGACTAACTCTTAGCTGATCTTATCTTGAACCGCGGAGCGGCGAGCTTCGTAGCTTCGCAGCTCGTTTACCGCTTCGCGGCTTTAAAAAAGAGTTAAAAAATTAGAGTTAATAGTCAAGCCTCAGGTAACCAGTTTACACGAATTCGCGGCTTATTTTAATTTTAAAATGTTGTATAACTGATTGATCAACTTATTGTGCGATTTTTTGCAAATTTGCAATTAGTTGATCTAATTTCTAATTACAAATTACATTGTTTATTGGACAATGGTATGCTTAGTTAACAAAGGACTATTAGGGTAACTGACCCGACAAAAGAACCGCCCTTTCTGCACTAGAACAAAGAACAGGCCTGAATGACCAAAGATTATCTAAACAACATGACAATAATACAATAACAATGGTCAATTTATCTTTTACTCCGACGAAGGGCTAAAGATCGAAACGTCAGTAAAGTTAAGTCAACATTTTTTGCGGTGTTACAAATTTCATTATATTACCTATCGTTTATATCAAACACCGACGCAGCCTGTACTAGTTTACTCGCCAGTTTCCATCAAACACTGACGCAGCCTATACCAGTTTACTAGCTAGTTTCCATTTACCGTTTATATCAAACACCGACGCAGCCTATACTAGTTTACTCGCTAGTTTCCATTTACCGTTTATATCAAATACCGACGCAGCCTATACTAGTTTACTCGCTAGTTTCCATTTGCCGCTTATATCAAACACCGACGCAGCCTATACTAGTTTACTCGCTAGTTTCCATTTACCGTTTATATCAAACACCGACGCAGCCTATACTAGTTTACTCGCTAGTTTCCAATTAAGTGTTTTACCATGCAAACGCTGGGTAACTAATAATAATAATAATAATAATATATTAATAACGGTTTATTAGCATAATCCAAACATAATTTGGCTCTTATACAATGCTAAATATATAACTATCTAAAGACTAAGACAAAAACATATAGAAAATGAACGAGATCTAAAGAAACGTCATAAACTAAAGAAAATCTATAGGAAAACTTATACTAGGGGTTAGAGGCTGAGGTGAGTTCTTTATCGGCAAATGCAGGCACGTGTTGACTGTTCAACGAACGAGAAATTTTAAATACTTTGAACAGTCAGCAAGTGATTGTATTTGCCGATAAAGAACGAACGAAAAGTCTCTAACTCTTACTGTCCTTAATATTAAAATTGAGTTTGCTGAAGTACGCTTTGCGGGCGTTATCGACGAAATAACAGCCTCCGAGTGATCGATTTGAGCCAATGGCGAACTCAGATTTTGTGCAGTGCACGACAATGTTTAAACGCTTTCAACATTGTTAAAACGTGTTGAATCGATGTTGAACTGATGTTGAAAGAGTTTAAAAGCGTTTAAATATTGCCATTCAACAAAATCGAACGGTTGTTGAAGCAAATGTTGAAACCGTTTGCCCTTCAAGTGCGTGTTTTTTTTGCATACTGACTCTCCCCCTCCCCCCTTCCCCAGAGGGCCTGATATTCAGGCTAGACTCACGGTATCCTCTCCTTCCCCCTCCCCCCTACAGGCATTTTTTTTGCCATATGCCACAGGAAGCCCGCGTCGTTATTTTCTGTTCTGATTTTACGCTTGGGCTACCTGTGTTCTCTTTTCAGCTCGAGCTAGCAGTTCGAAAATTAAAATGGCGCCCGGGATAAATGTGAAATGTTTACAGAAATATGAACCGCCAACGTGGGCCTCTCATTTGAAAAACCTTCCTAGATATACTGTTAAGGTAGGGGAATAATTTTGTGTCTTAATTATTGATGAATGTTACACTAAATTATGCTTTTTAAAAATTAATAGGAAAAACGTTATTTCAAGTAACAGAACTAGACCGGGAACTAGAATATTGCTAAGGAGTCGGAAATACAACTCGATAAGATTTTGTACATAAGACAAGGCACTTGGAGATTTTTCGATTGTCTGACAGAGTGTTGAAAAAAACTAAATGTCAGGCAAGATCATGGAATACTGAGTGAGTACAAGTAGTTGATTATTTTAGCTATTATGTAATGATTAAGAGTGACTGTCAGTAAGAACCAGACAAATTCGAAATATCGTGGCAAAAGTCGATTCATCGATTTTGTTCATATTTTGCAGTTCGATACCCTATCATGTTATAAGAACTCCTGTGAACTTAGTTTTTAAAAATTTGTTTTCGTTTGGGAGAAATTTGAATTATTATGCGAGAAGGCAAATATGCTAATTCGACGACTATGAAAATAGAGACCACGCGATCTCGTGCACAAAATACAAACAATATTTAACCTTTATAACCTAATAATCTTTAAATATGCTATCTTTATATGCCTCATAGCGTATTTCAGACTTGTAGCTTTAACGATGAATTTTTGGCAGAATTTTTTTCAGGACACAGTTTTCATGAGCTAAAAAATACCCTCAAAACAGCCGCGAATTAAACTATGTTCGATATAACGAAATAGTTTGATATTCACTGTGTGTGAAGTTAAGATAATTTCTTAAAACACTGCCGAAAACAATTGCTGGGTTTTTATGTTTTGAAGTTGTTACAGTCGATCTAAGTTGCCTAAGTTGGCTGTTTTTTTTACGATCATTTTTGCATAATTAGCAACGATAATGAGCGTCAAAACAATAATACTATTTGTAACAATCTTGTATAAACCGTATTTAACATGGATTAGCAATGAGTCAATTTGTATTCCTAATTGTAGTTAGAGCAATATTTATTCCATTTCGATATAAATCATGTATTTTCTCATGAATTTCTCAGGAAAATAAGTAGAATGTAAGAATTCAAACAAACTCAAAGTTGAGGAGGGTTTTGAATTTGGCAGGGAAGAGTCAGGGTTTAAGTTATCAATCCAAATTTGATTAACAATTCTTCTTGACTGTTCCAACGTGAACACAAGGCTAGTCAGTCAAGAACAATAGAAGTTCGCCATATTTCAATTGTTCTATGTATTTGAATAATTTTTGTCGTTTTAATTAATGGTTGTGTCCTCATGATAACCGTCACCAATTACATGACAATGATACCACATGTCTTCAATCACAGTACATTATCTAGTAAGTTATTGAGTACATGATAGTATTGTAGTACTGTATCATAAAAATTGTACACTGCATGTATTATTGTAGTACTGCTGTAGTATTGTATAGTACTACTGGAAATATATTTTTTTTTCCAAAATCGCTTGCCTGACATTTAGTTTTTTTCAACACTCTATCAGACAATCGAAAAGTCTCCAAGTGCCTTGTCATATGTACAAAATCTTAACAGTTGTATTTCTGACTCCATAGCAATGTTCTAGTTCTGTTACTTGAAATAATGTTTTTCTTCTTATTTTTTGTTGAAAAAATTGATTGCCCGACATTTAGTTTTTTTCAACACTCTGTCAGGCTGCCTGACATTTAGACACTCCGTTATATATTTATGTACATTATGTACTCTTCAGAGGCTGACTGTAATTATATACACTTTATGTGTCACTGAGTATTTGGCTGGGGGAAAACTAGTGGCTGCATGATCAATAATGATACCGAAATTACAAGGAATACAAGCTAATTCCCCAGCAGTTGTATATTCATCTATAGGCTCTTGACCCCAGACTGATTCATGGATCTTGTAAATGCACCCACTATAGTCTGCTTCACGTGTTAAGCACTATTTTGTACAAAATAGTAATTAGTGTTGTAATTTGGCTGGGGGAAAACTTGTGGCTGCATGATTAATAATGATACCGAAATTACAAGGAATAAAAGCTTTCCCTAGCAATTGTATATTCGTCTATAGACACTTGACCCCAGACTGATTCATGGAAATTGTGAATGTACCCACTATAGTCTGCTTCATGTGCGCAGTAAAACCGGAAACAGAGAATCCTGTTTCCGGTTTTGGATTGAACCATTGAACGGTTTGGATTATCTCAGCTTTTTATATTTTCGGAAAAAATCTGACTAGTTTCCGGAAACTAGGTGAACTAGTCTAAATCCGCCCCTGGAACCAGAGCCAATCGGGCGAAACCTTCCACTGGACAGTTCACCGTGGGCTCTGGGGATGAGAATGGCATTCTTTTGTTCTGATTTTACGCTTGGGCGACCTGTGTTCCCTTTTCAGCTCGAGCTAGCAGTTCGAAAATGGCGCCCGGGATAAATGTGAAATGTTTTCAAAAATATGAACCTCCAACGTGGGCGTCTCATTTGAAAAACCTTCCTAAGTATACAATTAAGGTAGGGGAATAATTTTGTGTCTTAATTATTGATGAATGTTACACTAAATTATGCTTTTTAAGTATGTTTTGAGCAATTAGAGGACTTTATAAATTTATGTACATTATGTACTATTCAGAAGCTGACTGTAATTACACTTTATGTGTCACTGAGTATTTGGCTGAGGGAAAACTTGTGGCTGCATGATTAATATAATCATTATGATACCGAAATTACAAGAAATACAAGCTTTCCCCAGCAATTGTATATTCGTCTATATAGGCACTAATTGACCCCAGACTGATTCAATTCATGGATATTGTGAATGCACCCACTATAGTCTGCACCCACTATAGTCTGTTTAATTAGCACTATTTTGTACAAAATAGTAATTAGAGTTGTAATTTGGCTGGGGGAAAACTTGTGGCTGCATGATTAATAATGATACCGAAATTACAAGGAATACAAGCTTCCCCAGCAATTGTCTACAGGCACTTGACCCAAGACTGATTCATGGATATTGTAAATGCACCCACTATAGTCTGTTTAATTAGCACTATTTTGTACAAAATAGTAATTAGTTTTGTAATTTGGCTGGAGGAAAACTTGTAGCTGCATGATTAATAATGATACTGAAATTACAAGGAATACAAGCTTTCCCCAGCAATTGTATATTCGTCTATAGGCTCTTGACCCCAGACTGATTCATGGATATTGTGAATGCACCCACTATAGTCTGCTTCACTTCAATGTACTGTTAATTAATTTAGTTAACTATAACACTACAAAAGGGCTACTCTACGAGCGAACAAAGATAATAATAATTCTTTAACTCTATAAAAACCAAATTGATGTGTAGAGTGCAAACACTAAAAGCATGAAATAGTACTAGCTAAGTAATATAAAATAGTACTAAATGAACAATAGAAAACAAATGAATTTGCATGATTTAGTACTATTTCACGCGTTTAGAGTGCTTTTAGTAAAAGCGTGAAACTTTACTAATACTAAATTGTACTAATTTGTACAATATCCTTTGTCTTCTATTGTTTAATTCGCACTATTTTGTACAAAATAGTAATTAGCGTTTCACGCAAGCTTTTACTAAAAGCATGCACTCTTGTGTTTGCACTCTATAGTAAATAGGATAAAGTAAAGCTAAATAAACTAAAAGCACTTCAAGGTATCATTTAACTTAGCAAGATGGTATCGTGAAAAAGCTTTTAGTTACTGAGTTACAGGAATATTATTGGTTTTAATCAAGCTATATTCCAAAGTGGACAAAAAGGCTTGGTTATTTTGAGGTCGGGCGCAAGGGATCCACCAGTGATGAAGACAGTGTCACCATGCAATATTTGCAAAAAGACTTCTATAATTACTGACTCTCTATATTATAGACAACGGACATGGAACTCTGTCTCAAGATAAAGAATCCATATATTTTACCTCTAGAATATGGACATCTATTTCTTTCTCCTTGTCTTTTCTAAAAAACTTGTGTTATGTTCAACCTTAGTCAAGTGTGAGCTATCAGGAGTCCTCCTTGGATAATCCTATTTGTAATAACAATCTACATCTCCCCCTCTAATCCCCCTGGATTTTCCTATGGGTCTTACAGGGGAACCCCTACTCCACTGGATTTCCATAGGTATTCTAGTGCCTCTACCCCCTTGGATTTTCCTATGGGTCTATCAGGGAAACCTCCCTACCCCTCTGGATTTCCAGAAGTGTTTTGATACCCCTACCCCCTTGGATTTTCATATGTTTCTATGAGAAAAACCCCCCTACCCATCTGGATTTCCATAGGTGATTTAGTGCCCCTACCCTTTGGATTTCCACATGTCCTCAACAGGGGGGGGGGGGGGGGGTGGATTAAAAATGCGGTAGCCCAATTATAATGCTTTCTGGATAACGAAAATTTGCTGATTTTGTATTACATGTAAAGATGCAGAAAATTGTCTTGACGTTTTGGCTTGAGTTGTCAGACAGCTATTTGGAGGTGTAAATGCATGGACAATGAATAAGCTTATTCCTGACATGTCAAAAAGGAATACATATGCTAATTGACTTTCAAAAATAAAAACCTAGTAATCAAAATATAAACACCACCATCAGAAAGAGCAAGCAGTAATATGTATTTCTGGAGAGTTTTATTGCTATTAATATAATTCAAGTTAAGATGTTTAGAATCAAAATTGCAGAGATTTGCATATATATACCTAATTCCAAAAAAGGTTGACAGGCAAATGGCGACTGTTTGTAAATTAAGTACCAATTTCTTCTCATTCCCTTCTAAATTACCCAAACACACTTACATGGGTGTCTCAAAGGTTTCGCTGAACCTTGGAGGCATTGATTGGGTAGTTTAGAAAAGTAAAAGAAGGAATTCGTATTACCCATAGTTCCTTTTGGTCGTGCAATCACCGTTTGCCCCGTCAACCTTTTTTGAATTAGGTGTATACATGCATATGATTGTATGTTCTGTTTCCTTTCTAGTCTCATTGTGATTTTCATACTTGAATTTGTTAAGATTTTTGTTTCAGACTTTTTACCTTAGTTGATGCAATTCTAATCTATAATTTTGATGTAGTGGTCAATTGAATTAAAAATATGATTAATATTATTCATGGGTCACAAGTGCAACTTGTTACGGCATGCTCTATATTCTCCAGTTGATCTAGGCCTGCAGATCTAGAGACCTCTGATAACACATCCCTATCCAAAACGACTAATAATCTACCTACAAGATCCCAAACCCCTCCCCCATATCCCCCATATCACAGTCAAAGACTTTATGCTATTTCCCTGGTGGTTCTCCATTTGTCTAAGTTGTTGTCCAAGTGGTAGGGGTGATCGGCTGAGGTTTTGAGAACGACCCCTAAAAGGTACGCACAGATAAAAATAACTGTTAAAGCCTTGTTGATTTCAACCCCTAAAAGGTACAGATGTTCAATGTTCTTGCCAGCCCAGCTTACTTTTAGCAACAAAGCAGAGTAAAAATGACCCTTACAGGTACAGAATCATGTAACATACTAACTGATTTTTAAGCCAGAACCAAAAAAGGTACGCACAGGAAATATTTTTTAACCCTAAAAGGTACGCCGATCACCCCTACAGCTTGGGCAAAGGGATAGTAGCTTTTGCCTTTTTCAGGTTACAAGACTTCTTGCTTAGTAAGCCTGTATACTAACCTAATAATATTTTTTTGTAATTATATAGCTTGCACAGCACAACACAGTAATTCAAGATTGGGGTCTATCTGATGTACCCAATGGGTTTGAGATTGGCATCAAACGGGATGATAATACTGGTAGTAATCTCACTGGGAATAAGGTATTTATAACAGAAATCATATCATTAGATAGTCAGCTTAATATATGTAAGGGACGGACCATTTTGTATTTGAGGCAAAAGGGGGAGGGTTAATTGGTTTGAATCCCCCCAAAAATATAGGTCAAATACGGCTAAAAATATGGAGCAAGACTCAGTACAAAATTATTGTACAACACCTGAGAGTGAAAAAAAACCCATTAGAATATTCCCCTTCGCAGTTCC
The DNA here is from genome assembly GCA_949775045.1 of Metridium senile. Taxonomy (NCBI): domain Eukaryota; kingdom Metazoa; phylum Cnidaria; class Anthozoa; order Actiniaria; family Metridiidae; genus Metridium; species Metridium senile. The sequence goes on from OX459109.1 coordinate 2,062,286, forward strand.
CTGCATAATCATTAAAGCAGGCCTGGCCTTTGCATTGATCAGAAGTGAGACAAAGTTGAGCTTGCAATGATTAAGTCACATGATTATTGTCCTGCAAAGTGTTAAAAGGTCTCTATCATTGCAAACTCAATGGACGTTCTTTCTCGATCACTTCGATTCAAAGGCCCAGCTAGCTATCTCTCAAGATAGCACAATTAACTGTCAAATGGACTATAATTTTGTCCGATCGAGCTTCAGCCCATTTCCACGGAGTTTTTTCGCGTAAAAGTAGGGACTGTTTTGCAGTCTACTTCTCCCCATCAAAATATATCAAATTCTTTGTCCCCAATATGGTTTTAACACTGGGCATCGTACATTGCTTTTTGACATGGTTATTTTTAAATGTTTAGGTGCGAAAGCTGGAATTCATTCTTGCAGATGCAATTGAACAAAACTGCGATACTGTGTTTACCCTTGGTAGTATTTATTCAAATCATTGTCGCTCTACTGCAATAGCAGCTAGGCAACTTGGGTTAGAGTGCTATCTCTTTATGAGACAACATGAAAAGGTAACAAGTTTTAATTAGGATGATTATGATGATGATGATGATGATGATGGTTGTGGTGGTGATGATGGTAATGGTCATGATAGTGATAATGATGATGATAGTTGTGGTGGTGATGATCGTAATGGTCATGATAGTGATGGGGATGATGGTGTGTTTGTGCTGGTAATGATGATGATGATGATGGTTGTGGTGGTGATAATGGTAATGGTCATAGTGATGATGATGGTAATGATCATGATGATGATGATGGTTGTGGTGGTGATGATGGTTTTATGGTCATGATAGTGATGATGATGGTAATGATCATGATGATGATGATGGTTGTGGTGGTGATCATGGTTTTATGGTCATGATAGTGATGATGATGGTAATGATCTTGATGATGATGATAGTTGTGGTGGTGATGATGGTAGTGGTCATGATAGTGATGATGGTGATGGTTGTGGTGGTGATGATGGTAATGGTCATTATAGTGATGATGATGATGATGTGGTTGTGCTGGTAATAATGATGATGGCGTCATGGTTGTGGTGGTGATAATGGTAATGGTGATCATGATAGTGATGATGATGGTAATGATCATGATAATGATGATGGTTGTGGTGGTGATGATGATAATGGTCATGATAGTGATGATGATGATAATGGTTGTGGTGGTGATAATGGTTTACAATGGTCATGATAGTGATGATCATGGTAATGATCATGATCATGATGATGGTTGTTGTGGTGATGATGGTTATGGTCTTGATAGTGATGGTGATGATGATGGTTTTGAAGATGATTGTGGTAAATTAATGGTGATTATTGTGATAAATAAATGTTGAAAATAATGATGATGATGATAATAATAATGATGATGCTGATGCTGCTGCTATCCATTGTCAGTAAAAAAAGTTGTGATAATCATTGTGATGACGATGATCATGGTGATGATGCTGTGGCTTCTGATGATGATGCTATTGGTGATGATGATGATGATCACGGTAATGATGGTGATCAAATGGAGTGATAATGATAATAATGATGATAATGATGATGTAAACATTCATACAATCTCTTGTTTAGACTACAGATGTTGGTTGTCTAGGTAACCTGTTGTTCAACAGGGTTACGGGTAGTCACATGATCATAACAGAGTACCAACCCTACGACATTGCTGTCTACCCTAAGATGGACCAACTCAAGAAAAAGCTAGAGTAAGTAATTTATTCAATTAGTTGTCTCTAGAAATGGCTGAACATGATATGCCTTTATTTATCCACAGTGTGTCTCATCACGTTACAATTAAAATTATTACAATTACAAAATTACTATGAAATAAATAAAACTATACAAATGTCAATGAAATCTACCTATATCTACTGATACATGTATAAAAGGTTCCCATTTAAACCTGTACTTTCCCATTTAAATCTGTACTTATGCAAATTGTGTTGATGTGTGCTAAACACACATATCAACCAATCAGAGAATATTATTTCCGAAGTGAACTTCTCTGATTGATTGATCTGCTTTGGAGTAATTTACCAGTTGGGTTATGGCAAGGAAACACTCTAAATAGTTTTAAAAGGGGTTGCAGTGAAGTTTTTTGATATTTTTTAGATTATAGATATAAGCACGGCTCTCAAGGAAAGCAGGAGTAATATACATGACTGTCATGTATATTACTCCTGCTTTTCTTGAGAGCCGTGCTTATATCTATAATCTAAAAAATATCAAAAAACTTCACTGCAACCCCTTTTAAAACTATTTAGAGTGTTTCCTTGCCATAACCCAACTGGTAAATTACTCCAAAGCACCGATACCACATGATACCAATAAGAATTGTTACACGTCAAGTGATTTTGTATAGGTCCGAGAAAGGTTCCAAAGTGTACACAATTCCAGCAGGTGGTTCCTCACATGTAGCCATGTTTGCGTATTTACATTGTTTTCAGGAGCTTATTACTCAGGTTAGTATACATATATTAATAGAGATAAGTAATAATAAGTATACACCCTTTCCGAGAAACTTTGTCACCCGTAAAGTGAAAAGTCTACAAGCTAGTAGCGCAGGGGATTATGGGTAACCTAGTATGCATACTTTATTAGAACGTAGGGATTTCATGGCCACATTGCTACACTTGTCAATATGTTATTGAGAATTGTCTATTCTGACTTATCAAACAACAAGAAAGGTGGTCCAAATGCACATTTCGTTTCTGAACTGATCCATGATCCTTTGCGCCACTAGCTTGTGTGCTTTTCACGGGTGACAAACTTTCTCGGAAAGGGTGTATAATAAAGAAATAATGAAGTTTGTAACACCGTAAAATATGTTGACTTAACTTTACTGACATTTTGAGAGTTAGCCCTTTGTCTGAGTAAAAGATAATAGAGTACATAACAGGTTCCCATTTAAATCTGTACTTTCCCATGTAAATCTCTACTTATGCAAATTTTGTTGATGTGTGCTAAACACACAGATTAACCAATCAGAGAAGTTCACTTTAGAAATAATATACTCTGATTGGTTGATCTGTTTGTTTTTAGCACACATCAACACAATTTGCATAAGTACAGATTTAAGACTGGATGCAAGCAGACTAGGTTTTTGGCCAATCAACATGTGTGTACTTAGTCTATCAATTATTTTATAAACGTTTTTGGTAGCCTATAGCTGCTTCCATACACTCTTGGCTTGAGAACTGATCAGTAATTCATTATATTCTTTATAAATAGTGCCATTTCTTTATTTTATTTATATAATAGTTGTGGACCATAGTTGTTGTAGTACGCTGTATTAATTAATTGATTTATTTGTAGAATGTTCAGGAGGATTACACTGATATTGTGGTCACGGTAGGGAGCGGTGGCACAGCGTCTGGACTTGCTATCGGGAACTACCTAACCGGGTCCAAACTAAAGTATGTAGTACTATATAATTAGTACTGAACAATATATATGTTCATAATCAGTCTCCCCAATTAGTTTTAACACTTACGTAAGTTATATTCTAGAACATTTCTAAGACTTAAATAAAGTTTTATTATATTATATAAAATTATTAATATTACAATCCCAAAATTTTACAGGGTATATAGCAATAATAATTGTGCAAGTATTAGAGAACTTAATATAATGATATGACTGTATTTCTCTGCAGGATCCATGCTGTAAACATAAGAAACAGTGCAGAAAACCTGTACAAGCACCTACAAGACGATCTTGAGTATATAGGGTTGAGTGATGTTGAGGCAGCAGATCTTCTCGACATTATTGAGGGGCATAAAGGAGAAGGCTATGGCCTCTCTACTGATGAAGAACTAGGTAAGTGAATGAGTCATAATATAGAGTTGTAATCATTTTGATATGTCATTGTAGTCTTGAGAAAGACTGTTAATGTTGGTATCTGAGGTTTGAATGGTTTAAATCCAGGTGTGAGTGATGATGATGATTTTTATTTATTATTTTTTTTTTTTTTATTTTAATCAATATTTATCCAGGGTATCTAGTTTAGCATAGCTAGTTTAAATAGAGCCCTGTGATTAAATCCAGGTGTTTGCTGACTTATGTGTGATGATGAATGATTGTAATCATTTCGATATGTCATTGTAGTCTTGAGAAAGTTAAGGCTGCATGCTTATCTGGTATCAGCTGATGTTTGAATCCAGATGTAAGTGATCTTGATAATTTGTGATCATCTGGGTATACACCCTTTCCGAAAATGTTTGTCACTCTTGAAAAGCACACAAGCTAGTGGCGCAAAGGATCATGGATCAGTTCAGAAACTAAATGTGCATTCGGAGCGCCTTTCTTGTTGTTTGAAGTCAAAACGGACATTTTTCAATAACATATTGATAAGTGTAGCAATGTGGCCATGAAATCCCTGCATTCTAATAAAGTATACATACTAGGTAACGGGCTATAATCCCCTGTGCTACTAGCTAGCTTGTAGGCTTTTCACTTCAAGGGTGACAAAGTTTCTCGGAAAGGGTGTATATAGTCTTGAGAATTCAGAAAGACTGTTGGTGATGATCGTCGACTGCTGTCCCCCCAGTATCATTGTCTTTCCCAAAAAAAGCTGGGCTTCCTATGATAGACATTTGAAGCATTGTAAGCATGCATGTGTAAGAAGTTTGTTTAATTCATATGTCACTATATATGTTCTATAATTTATGTGTTTGTAGAGCATCTTGTCCAAATAGCGTGTGATACTGGTATTACACTAGATCCTGTCTACACTCTAAAGTCAGCTAGGGGCATGCTTGCAGAGATGAAAGACAACCCTACACGGTTCAACGGCAAGAAGGTGTTATACATGCATACAGGTAAATCTTTTGCTCTTGTGTTAGCCTGCAAAACAGGTTTCTTTTGGGTATTGGGGAAAAATCGGGTTTTGGGGTTCCTGTGTTGAACGGGTGAGCAAAAAGGAAGCTCCATATTTCGTGCGGCCATAAAATTAACACAGGAAGCCCAATATCATAAATTATCCAAAAAGCCAAAAGAACGCCTGCTGTGCAGGCTACCCTTGTGTTTGTTTGTCTTTATGTCTGTCCTTTGTCTGTCTATCGTTCTCTCTATCTGCCTGTCTGTCAGTATGTCTGTCTGTCCATGCATTTGTTTATGACTGTTTTCTTTGACCAATAATAGTCCCCTTCACAGTTCCCTGCGCCATCTTGAAAGGTAGCCAGGCCTTTGCATCAGTGCAAGACGAACATTGAGCTTACAATGATAGAGACACTTGAACAATTGTCCCCGCAAGGTGTTAAAAGGTCTCTATCATTGCAAGCTCAACATTCATCTCGCGTCGATGTAAAAGCCTGGCTACCTTTCAAGATGGCGCAGGGAACTGTGAAAGGGACTTTTCTATCTGTGTCAGTCATTCTGTCTGTCTGTCTGTCTGTCATTCTGTCTGTCAGTCATTCTGTCTGTCTGTCTGTCATTCTGTCTGTCTGTCTGTCTGTCAGTCATTCTATCTGTCTGTCTGTCTGTCTGTCATTCTGTCTGTCTGCCTGTCTGTCTTTCATTCACTGAGCCACACATGTACGCTGACGATACTATTTTGAGCACTGCTTCTATGTCAACAGTTGAAATGCAGGTCAAACTGAATGAAGATTTAATTAATGTAAAACAGTGGCTGTTGGCTAACAGACTTAGTTTAAATGCTACCAAAACTGAATATATGTTTATTGGCTCAGATTTCAGGCTATCCAATTTAGGGAAAACTATCCCAATTTACATTGGTGATAGAAAAATAAACAGAGTGAAATCAACTAAATATCTCGGAGTTCACCTAGATCAAAACCTTAAATGGGATGAGCACATTGACAATCTGTGTACCAAAGTAAGTCGCTCCATAAACGGTTTAAAACAGGCTCGTGATTTTGTGCCCTTAGAGGTTCTTAAAATGATATATAATGCTCTTATAAAGCCTGTTTTAGATTACTGTGATGTTGTATGGGGTAACTTAAACAAAGGTCTGTCCAACGAACTACAAAAACTGCAAAACCGTGCTGGCCGTATAATAACTTTTCAAGGCTATGATATCAGATCCAATGATATATTAAACTCTTTACTATGGGACAGCCTGGAAACTAGAAGGAATAAACATCTATGTCTAGTAATGTATGACTCAGTTAACCAGGCTGTACCAAAGTACATTAGTGACTTTTTTCCAAAATGTTCTGAAAATAACCCTTATAAATCTCAACTTAGAGACCACGAGTTAAATGTTGAAATTACTCGTGTCCCAAAGACTGAATTTTATAGGGGCTCGTTTTCTTATAGGGGCGCGAAAATATGGAACTCGCTACCTACTAACTTAAAGTCATCGGTATCTAAAGGAATTTTTAAAAGAAAGTTACTATCTGGCAAGCAAACTGTCAATTCACTTTGACCATTTTTTAATTAAATTTTGTAATTTTTATACACTTATAAATTGTATTTTATATTGTATTTATTTTACATATTACACGGCTTTCATGTAAAGAAGTTTTTTGTAACTTATGGAACTACCGTGTTTAAATAAAAGTGATTCATTCATTCATTTTGATTCATTCTGTCTGTCAGTCATTCTGTCTGTCTGTCTGTCTGTCATTCTGTCTGTCTGTCTGTCATTCTGTCTGTCTGTCTGTCTGTCATTCTGTCTGTCTGTCTGTCTGTCTGTCTGTCTGTTTACAAGGCTGTCAATTCTATGATCATTCTAACTCTGTCTATGATTGTTATAGGTGGTATGTTTGGATTGTTTGAAGGACGAATGAACCGCATATTAGAAAAGCTGAAGGTCACAAGTCGTATACGCTACTGGGCTGTAGGAGAGGACATACCAGAATTTTAAATTTCAAATTTCAAATTTTAAATTTTTAAATTTAAAAATAAATTCATATAGAAATAAATTCATATAGATATAAATATAAAAATTTACAACCATCACTCCCTATCGGGGCTCTTCTTGAGGTTCACTCACACTCACTACCACTGCATTCCATATTTACAACACACAACTCTGCTCACATGTTGAATATTTTTTTGGAGGGAGGAAAACCAGATAACCCAGAGAAAAACCCTTCTGGCATGAGAGAGAACAACACATCAAACAAACTCTATTCACTTGTCGCCCGAGCCGGGAATCAAACCCAGGTTACAGTGGTGAAGGCCAACGCTTTCACCGCTAGGTCACTCATGCCACTCACATGAAAACATTAACACATAAGATCCAATTTAGCCTCTCAACCATACTTTTAAATAATCATACTGTGACACTCAGGAAGCCTCCTCCGCAAGAAACACACTAGAATTCAGACTTCCTTTCTATTCGGACCTCCTTTCTTTATTGGGTTTCCTTTGTCAAGTCATTTCTTGGCCATACCACAGGAACTCCATACTTCAGTTTCATAGGCGAGTTTCTAGCACTGCTGTACTATATATTTGACAAAGAGTGAATTTGCACAAAAAATATTCACCAATTCTAAGAACAGCAAAACAAAATGACATCTCTTAACAATGAAAAACACATTTGAATTTACTCTGTCAATTGAGGCTACTCCTGTGCAAATGCAGTAAATAGTACAGCTGTGCTGGAACACAAAACTGGTCTATTGGGCCTATAGTTGAAACGTCACAACTCACATCACAGGGAGCCCAAGCTCGTCACTTGTGATGTTTTACAGTAAATGTATGGAGTCGCGAAATATCCTTTCGCTGTGCTTCAAATATACAATAATAAAGACTTTTTTTGACACAGATAGTTGATACACCAGGGGTATTTTCGTCAAAATCGCTCTAATTGAGCTAAAACTTGGTCACAGACTAGAAAACAGTTATACACAACTATCTAAGTCAAAAAAGGTTTTTATTATTGTATATTTGAGGCACAGCGAAAGGATATTTCGCGACTCCATACATTTACTGTAAAACATCACAAGTGACGAGCTTGGGCTCCCTGTGCTCACATGAGCTGAATCTAATGCAAAGGAGTAAAACATATTGTTTAAAACTATTTGCATCGGAGATCAGGCACATGTGAGATGTAACGTTTGAACTAGGTATATATGATGTGCCCTCTATCAAGGAATATTCTAATCAATTAATTATTAAAGTGGCCTTAAAATATTTTAGGAATTTAATTAGAGCGAAAACACTAGAACCATGAAATAAAAACAAAATAGTTACTAACTAATAGTTTTCATCACTCAACCAGGAACCTCAAATACAAAAGAAAACAATACCTCATTACAACTTAACTTGTCTTTTATAGTAACTAATAGTCGCTAAATAAGAACTATAACACACTAACAATTTGATTTTGTTTCATGGTTGTAGTGTTTTCGCTGTATGCTCATGTATTGTAAATGTATGTGTAAATTATTTGTTTTCTTAGTATTTTTGATATTATGTTATGGTAATCATGAAATATAGGTATAATTTATAATTTCACAACTTTTATTATAAAAATTAAAACTTAAAAAATAATTTGTAAATCGAGACAAAACCGGGGTTTGGCTTTGTCATGAAGGAACATACCCTTTCGGACTATTATCTTGTACCCAGGGTAGAAGGAACATTGACAATTAAAGGAAATAAGTGCAACATATCGACCTTACATTTCCCTCTTCTCTGAAACATGGTGTATTTTTATTAAGTAAAATTTAATGGTATAAATAAAAAAATATAACAATTACATTGTCTGTCTGTATTCCCATTAGTTTATTTGCTTGTTCGTCTGCATTGCACAGATTTCTCTTTCAGGTCTATATCTGAACTCCCGGCGAGTAGATCGAGGTCTGGTTGTTTTCACAAACAGCTGATCGATCTCGTTCATTTTCCCGCCAAAACTTCTCTCTCAAACACCGCTGACCAATTTGCCCGCAGCAACGTACGTTAGAAACAGTTTGTTGTCAAAATGGCGGACTCTTGGTGACACTTTTATTGCTATGATTTTAACCTAAATTATTGTTGAACTATTCTTTTAAATGCCTAAATGAAGACACATTGAATTGTTTATGTAATAAGAAATGAGTGGAGCAAAAAAGGAAGGTAAAATTTGTAAAGTTTTGACGATATGAACGACAGCTTCAAATGCCAACCGTGGTCGAGAGCTCAGTTTCCGAAAGAGCTGACAAATTTGTCTTTTATTTCGTTTTGTCAGAGGTTACACCTCACTTTCTTAGGTTAAAGTCGGGTGAGTTTGACTTGGAAAGCATCCATAGTTTGGATTTGAAGGAGATGGGTGAGTCTTTTGCTGTTTTGTTTTTGTTGTAAACGTATAAAGCTAAGGTAGTCGTACCTATTATCGCGCACATCCTATTATCGTGCATTTCGTAAAAAATAATATAACTTATATCTTCTAAAAAACTGCTTCAAAATTAATTAAAAAAATTATGGCTGCTTATTTTGTTGCAACCAATGTTTTTGGTCCACTTTTTTCAATAAACTTTTACGCAGAATAGAAGATATATTATTTTTACGAAAAGCACGATAATAGGATGTGCGCGATAATAGGTACGACTACCTTAATTTAATTTCTGAAGACGTTTACACTGGAGATCCCCCCTCCCCAAACAAGACTAACATCTACTAAAAATATCGAGCACAACAAAAAACCTCAAAAAAATATCATGCAAAACAAAAAAAATATCATGCACTGCGTCAAGGGCCAAAAAAAGTCCCACTGCCCTGCCCTCAAATTTGTAATGGTCCCATAAACGGCATTGGTGGACTTTATGGAACCAATCAGGATATAATGATGTCTGCCTGTGATTACCCTTATAATTAGTGACTGACTATTAAACACACATTACGATTTATTTATTTATCAATTCATTCAATAACATATTTCATTTATTTATTTGTTTATTTATTTATTTGTTCATTTGTTCATTTGTTCATTTATTTATTTGTTCATTTATTTATTTGTTCATTTGGTTATTTATTTGTTCATTTGTTCATTCATTTTTTTGTTTATTTACTTGTTTGTTTATTTATTTATTTGTTTATTTATTTATTTATTTGTTCATTTATTTGTTCATTTATTTATATGTTCATTCATTCATTTGTTCATTTGTTTATTCATTCATTTATTCATTCATTTGTTCGTTTATCAGGCATACAAGACTTAACAATCATCGGTAGATGTACAGGAGTTCTATATCTTAACTTATCACATAACAGAATAAAAAACCTCACATCTTTAGGTATGGTAATGTTATTTCAACCCAGGGGTATCCAGTCAATGAGTTCAATAATCATTAGCAATAGATAATTCACAAGTAGGCCCAACCATGAGATGTAGCCGGTCGGCTCTCAAATTCTCCCAAACGCATCTTAGTTTTCAAAGATGTGTCAAAACATGGGAGTAATAGACCTCTTTACCTTCCTTATTTGGTGTCCCATTTCAGATCACTTGATGCTACCCTTGGGAATTGTTTCTTTCACATGTAAATGATATAACACGTTCATCATAAAAGAACAATTCTCAAGGGAATGAATGATACGTGGTCTGAAATGGACAATTTGCATAGGGGTAAAGAGGGGTAAAGAGGGGTAAAGAGGTCTATTCAGCACCAGTTGAAAGCTACGTTGTGTTTGTCCCCCCCCCCCCCCCGCCCCCAATGCAGTACCGCTTTTGTTTGGTTAGAAATTTCTTAGAAAGAATCTATTGTTTTTTACTAATCTTAAACGATGTTTTGATATGGTGCTTGATTGCCCAAACACAGAAGAAATATTCATTTCTTAAGTATTATTTTGATGATTGTATTTTCTTCTATAATTAACAGGTTCCCATTTAATTCTGTACTTTCCCATTTCAATCTGTACTTATGCAAATTGTGTTGATCAATGTGTGCTAAACACACAGATCAACCAATCAGAGTATATTATTTCTCAAGTGAACTTCTCTGATTGGTTGATCTGTGTGTTTAGCACACATCAACACAATTTGCATAAACTTGTACAGATTTAAATGGGAAAGTATAGATTTAAATGGGAACCTGATTATTCAATTTTGTAGGTAATTTAAAGCTGTTAGAGAGTCTAGATATTTCTTGCAACAATATATCTTCTCTTGGTAAGAACTTTAAATAAATAAATGAAATTTTTGTTATATTATTCAATCATTGCTAGCTCACCGTCTGTCTCACTTTGATTCAAAGACAAAGCTATATACTTTCAAAATAGTGCAGAGAGCTGTGAAAGGAGGGGGACATTGAGGGGGTTTAAATCCCGCAATACCGCAAAAATTATTTAAAAATCCTGCATTACCACAAAATGTTTTCACAAATACTGCATACCGCACAACATTTAATTAAAATCAAAGGTCATTAAACGTTTTTCGTTTTTTTCACCATCCATACGTACCAAAAAAAATACAAAAACAAAAACCATTAATATCCCATACCACAGGAATTCTAAATCCTGCATTACCGCTAGATGTTGCTTATTTCACCAAAATACCGCTTAAAAAAGGATAAATATCGCATAACGCAGGTATCCTAAATCCTGCATTTCCGCAAAAATGTATTCCTTTTACCGCAATATTGCATTAAAAAATGGCTAATACCGCAATACTGCAAACCCCAATGTCCCCCTCTCATTTCTCAATAGACCATTTTACAGTTCTCGTTGATCAACCTCAACCTCAGCCTTATTAGCATGACTTGTAATAATTTCTTTAGAATTTGACCATGGCCCATATAATGTTTGAATTTCGAGCCGGGACTCAAACCTGGACCACAGCAGTGATAGGCTAGGTCAGCACTCTCACTGCTAGGCCACCCATGTCACCATTTTCATTTGTCAAATCTGTTTAATAGATGGAATTGGTGAACTAGAAGGCCTTACATCCTTAAACCTTGCAGGGAATATGATAATGAGGTGAGAATATGTGACTTAGATTAGATATGGTGATGTTGTTGTCATGGTGATGTCATGATGATGATGGTGATGAGCATGGTGATGAGCATGATGATAAGATCATTATGATGATGATGTTGATTTTATGACGACAATGATGGTCATGATTATGATGATAGAATCCTCGAAAAACTTGTTTTTAATAGACTAATACAATTTGTGAACAAAAATAATATTTTATATGAAAGACAGTTTGGCTTTCGAGCTAAGCATTCCACTACTCAAGCCATACTGTCAATTACCGATAATATACAATGCGCCATCGAAGATGGAGCCTATTCTTGTGGCATCTTTCTTGATCTAACAAAAGCATTCGATACTGTAAACCATAATATCTTGATCCAAAAACTAGACCATTACGGTATAAGAGGGCTCGCTAATAAATGGTTCCAGTCTTACCTCCAAAATAGAAAGCAGTATGTCTCAATAGGGAATACCAAATCTGATATTTTCCATGTACGCTGTGGAGTCCCACAAGGCTCAGTTCTTGGACCATTACTTTTTTTGCTATACATCAACGATTTTCAAAACTCATCTTCAATACTTGACTTTCATCTATTTGCTGATGACTCTAATCTCTTCTATAAAAATAAGAGTTTGCAGTCGCTAGAAAATACCATCAATGACGAGCTGTCAGGCATTCATTCTTGGCTTTGTGCAAACAAATTATCTCTTAATATAGAGAAATCTAATTTTGTCATCTTCCATCCTCAGAAGAAAATAAATTATAACCTTAATATAAAAATAGATTCTAAAACCATTAAGCACGAAACTCAAATTAAGTATCTCGGGATTATGCTGGATAGTAACCTAAATTGGAAGTCACATGTTTCTTTCATAACAGGTAAAATTAAACGTGGCATTGGGATCATGTCAAAAGCCAGACATTATGTAAATTTAGATATTCTTTCCAGCCTATACCATTGTTTCATCTATCCATACCTTACCTATGGTATTGTTGCATGGGGTCACACCTATCAATCCACAACAAACCCCCTCTTGATTCTACAGAAAAAAGCTTTGCGATTAATGACATTTAGTAGCTATCAAGCTCATACTAATCCCATTTTCCTTACATTGAAAATTTTGAAATTTCCGGATCTTGTTTTTCTGTACACTGCTCTTTTCATGTATGATTACAATTCAAACAACTTGCCCATTTCCTTCAAATCGTATTTTACCAACGTAAATCAAAAACATAATTACAACACACGATTGGCCTCAAAATGCAGCTACGCCCTGCCTAAAGTCCGAACCAACTACGGTAAATACAATATAAAATTTTCCGGTGTCAAAGTTTGGAACTCCATCAGTGACTCGACTAAAAAAACTCAGTAAAACTAAATTTAAAGACACTTTATTTGACGATATCCTCTCTTCCTATGCACTCATCCTCTTTCACTAGCATCCTCTCGTAATCCACTTTTTTCTATCGTAAATATAACTATATACAATGCAAATATGTAACTATTTAATTTTTTTTTTTGTAAACTTCTACCTTTTCTATTATATTGATATATGTAACAAGTGATTATGATCGGCTACCTATCTTAGGCTAACCAATATGGTTATTATAGGTAGCATGTACCTTTATTCATGTAAACATTTTTATTTTTCACATTTATATTAACAAATGTATATGCAAGGTACTAAATAAACAGATATTGTATTGTATTGTATTGTATGATGGTAGTGATGCCAATGATGTTGATGATTATGATGACAAGAAAGATCATGGTAATGATGATGATTGATGATAAGAGGGAACATTTAATTTATATATTGTTTGCAATATCTAGTACTGAAGACCTTAAAAGTCTATCAAAGCTTGATAAGTTAAGGAAACTGAGATTACAAGATGATATCCACAACTACTCCAACCCAGGTTAGTTATAGCACAGGTAGCCCAAGCTCACTTTTAGTATTGATTTACTAAAGGATATATGGGTACTTTTGAACCTTCGAGTTTTTGCCTTAAAATTTAATAAAATGCAACAAAACTCTTACAGTGTCTTCTTGTTGATCTCTATGATCCTCTGAGTTAATTTCAGCTGATTTCATTCAGGTAAAGTTGCTTTCTTTCGGCCTATTAAATTTTAAGGCAAAAAATTGAAGGATGAAAAGTATTCATATATCCTTTAGTAAATCAACACTAACAGTGAGCTTGGGCTACCTGTGGTTATAGCATTTCCAAGAAACTCATCCATGAAGTGAAAAGCCTTTTTTCCCCTTGTCAAATGTATTATACAATGTTATGTTTTTTTTTTACAGTGTGTCAATCAACTAGCAACTACAAAAAGACTGTGATTGAAATTCTCCCTCAACTTACTACTTTGGATGGTAAGTCAGGTCACTCATGAATGCAGAGTGAATGTTGTTTGCAAAAGGTCCAATGAGTTTCACAATAAATAATTTGTTCATTCATTCATTTATCCATTCATTCATCCATCCACCTATTCACTTATTCATTTATCCATCCATCCATCCACCCACCAATTCATTCATTCATTTATCAATTCCATTTATCCATTTATTTATATTCATTTAACAATTCATTCATTTGTCAATCCATTCATTCATTCATTCATCCATTCATCCATCCATCCATTCACCCACATCCATCCATCCATTCATCCATTCATTCATTCATCCATCCATCCATCCATCCATAAATTCATTCATCCATTCATCCATCCATCCATTCACCCACATCCATCCATCCATTCAACCATCAATCCATCCTTAAATTAATTTATTCATCCATCCATCCATTTATTCATCCATCCATCCTTAAATTCATTCATTCATTCAATCACCCATTTATTCAATTTCAATTCAATTTTTCAGGGGAAATTGTCCGAGGCAAGGGAAGTGGCCTCTATCAAATATGTGATGAGTTTGATGCTGCTTTGAATGGTAAATTAATATCTTATATTTACTTGTACATTGTGTAGACAACAAATCAAATATCTGGAGAAGTTTCTATATTTTATTAAGTTATCAAGGCTGTCAATGTTAGGCTTAGTTCAAATGTCACATCTCACATGTGCCGAAAACTAATGCAAATGTGCAAAACCTATTGTTGGAACTCATTATCATTAGATTTGGCACATGTGAGATGCCTCATATCTAAAATTTGCAACCAGCAAAATGTAAATTTTGAATTTTTTTCTTATCTATCAGTTGAAAAAGCCAGAATTCTCTCTAAAACGGACATATTCATGTACTGTAGTTTGTTCCCAAATTTTTCCAAATTGCAATTAAAACCTCAAAAAACTGGAATTCTTGCAAAACCACACATACTGTCCCAATGTCACTGTACAGTGGTTTCACTGTTTTCATAATGCTGATAGTGTTATTGTTCTTTTTAGAATGTAAAGAAAGTTTTGGTCAAGGCTTTGCATACAAGTCTGTTCCATGGCAAACAGGTTAGCACCATTTTTGTCTATTTTTTATATTTTTACACACTGAATATGAATATGGCAACCAATTTGAACACCTATAATTGTTCTTGATTGGCTCTTGTACATGTTCATGTCAAATTCGGCCCAAGCCCTTTCTCGGCCTTCCCACAGGAACCCCAAAAAAGCAAAGAAGCCTTAAAAGGCAAGACGTTACCTGCGGTGAGGCTATGTAAAAACCATTGTGTTCAACTGATGAACACAAGGCTACCCAGACAAGGACAATAGCAAGTCGCAATATTGTTATTCAGTTTCTCTACTTAAACATAACCATAATACGTTCTGTTTTTTTTTTTGGTAAAGTAGTGTAATTTAAATTTGTCTGATTTGAATTACAATTGGTTTGATCAAGGGAGCATCTGATGACAGACTGTTGTTTATGGTTTGAATATATTCCATCATTTGAATATTATCTCCATTGACTGACCAGTAGAAATGCGGAGCAAATATCATTGCCGAGCAAGTCCCGTAGGGACAAGCAATGTACAAGTGTCGGGAGGGAGTTTTTTTAACTCTTATATAGTGCTTGTATTCTTATCCTATATGTAATATTGTATGTTTGTTATTTAGGGAAGTATTTAAAACCAGATCAAGCACCAAACAGAAGTGTGGAAGAAGCTGAACTTGGATTTAATGGTAAACTGTTTAATATGTTTTTTGTCTTATTGGATTGTAGTACGAAGGTCTTGTCAGAAATTGTCAGAACGGTGGGGGTGAGGAGTAGGGGGTGATGGAAACTTGGGGAAAATCATACCCTTTTGAGCCCTCGAAAAGGGTGATTCTTGAAAGAACTGATGATGATTATGACGAAGGTAATGATGGTGGTGATGGTGGTGGTGAAATTGGTTATAATGATGATGGTGTTGGTGATGATGATAATGGTTGTGATGATGATGGTGGTGAAGATGGTGGTGGTTAATGATGATGATGGTGTTGGTGGCGATGATAATGGTTGTGATGATGTTGATGATGGTGGTGGTGAAGATGGTGATTATAATGATGATGGTGTTGGTGGTGATGGTTATGATGATGATGATGTTGATGATGGTGTTGGTGATGATGATAATGGTTGTGATGATGTTGATGATGGTGTTGGTAGTGATGATAAAGGTTGATGATGTTGATGATGGTGTTGGTAGTGATGATAATGGTTGTGATGATGATGATGTTGGTGTTGGTGGTGATGATAATGATTGTGATGATGATGGTGATGAAGATGGTATTTATAATGATGATAGTGTTGTTGTTGGTGGTGATAATGGTGGTGATGATGATGGTGGTGGTAATGGTGAAGGTGGTTAAAATGATGATGGTGTTGGTGATGATGATAATGGGTTGTGATGATGGTGATGCCGACATTGATTAAGAAAGTTAAAAATAATCGTGTTTTTGTTGGTGAAGGCGATATCAATAATAATATTCGTTAAAGAACAGCATCATTATATTGACAATCATACATGCAATGAATGCTTTTTCACTGATTGTTTCAGAGGTGCTATCCTTATGTAGAAAATCGAACGACGAAGCCTCAAAGAGCGTCATGGATGCCGATTCCTCGCGATGGGCGTCCCATTAACAGAATATTCTCAAAACATTAAAAAGGTGCGGGTACACGATGCATATGTTTTTATGAATATTAAATGCGACGTCGCAAAAGTCGGCTAAATTGCCACACAAACGCGATGGATAAAGCCTTATTTGTACGACAAAAAATGGATGCTAATGATACGATCCCAAACAAAACAAATAAACAAACAGACGGACAAACAAACATATTAACAAACAAACATACAAATAAACATTAAAACAGACGGACTGACAAACAAACAAACAAACAAATAGACAACCATATTGACAAACAAAATGACAAACCAAAATACAAAGAGACGGACATACAAACAAACAAAACAAACAAACGAACACTCAAATAGACGAGCACTCAACAAACGAACAAACAGACAGACAAACAAAGAAGCAAACAAAGAATCAAACAAAGCAATAAACAAACAGACAAATAAACAAACATTTAAACAAACAAACAAAGGAAAAACAAACAGACAAAAACAAAATTAGTTTCTTTTGACGAAACGCTAGTCGCAAATAAGAAAATAAATTCGTCACACCGGACGTCAGAGTACGGACACACGATGTTGTTTTTTTTTGCGACGTTCAGACGTTTCGTTCTTACCCATGCAAAGACGTATACAGCAGAAACAATTCCCCGTGTAAAAGTAACATTTTGTATTTTCTTTTTGTGACGTCGCATTAGAAGCACTTCGTGTGTCCGCACCTTTGCCTCCGAAGTATACACCTAATTCAAAAAGGTTGACGGGGCGAACGGCGATTGCACGACCGAAAGGGACTGTGGGTAATACCAATTTCTTCTTATTCCTTTCTAAATTACCCAAACAATGCCTCCACAGTTCAGCGATGACCTTAGATGGGCGTCTCGGAGGTTTCGCCGAACGGTGGAGGCATTGTTTGGGTAATTTAGAAACGAATAAGAAAGAATTCGTATTACCCATAGTTCCTTTCGGTCGTGCAATCGCCAATCGCCCCGACAACCTTTTTTGAATTAGGTGTATATTTTATCTCAGTTTGGATGGGGTTCCTGTGTTATCTATTTATACCAATTTCTATTCCACCCAGTTTTACACCATTATTGAAGCATTCATATTCTCAAACTCATTAATAATTCATGAAGACAAAATAAAGAAAATACGATATGGATATGTGATCTTCAATTAGCATAACATCTGGTAAACCTTGGCATTGAAATTCTCCAAGAATCATTAATGGTTTGAGAAGCCAGATCAAGCACTTGAAACAGTGCTTCCTCCTCTATCCAAACACTTCGAAAGTGGTTAAAAAAATTTCGGCTGCGTTTCCTTTTTTCAAGTAACAGGAAGTTTTAACATATTAATTCCTTTTGATGAAAAGATGAAAACAGTAAGTTGTCATGCTTTTCAAATAGTTTGCTTAGGTCTTGATGCATTTCACCAGCAATATATGTGTGAACGGGTTGCAAACTTGATATAAAACAAATACTTTAAAGACTTCCATTTTAGTTCACTAATTAATTTTACGTGAAAACTCCGAACAAAAAATCACTTGATCCAGCTTCGTTTCATCCGAGTTTTCGCCTAAAAAGGGACTAGCTTTCTGTCTGAAGCGTACTGGCTTGGTTGAGCTGATTATATGTAGATTGATATTTTATTCAATGGCCGTTTTACCTCTATAGTTGATTGACAAATCGTCTCGACGGTTTAGGTTACGATTGGTAATATATTGAGGATGTTACATGGGCGCGCGGAGATACAAATTTTATCTTCGAGTGTTGAAATGATCTTTCACGAGTGAGCGCAGCGAAAGAGTGAGAGATTTTCAACATGAGAAGATAAAATGTATATCTCCAAGCGACCATGTAATGTTCTGTTTATTATATAATTATCAATAAAATAAAATAAATATTTTTTAAGAAACAAACGTCCTTTCATAGAGCCTAGATACAAAACTGATCGTTTTAGAAAGTCATTTATCCATGCATCAATCCGTAAATTGTAATAAATAAATTAGATTATATTAGATTATCAATTTTATATCATCATTATACCAATGTAATTCAGTTTTAACTGCAATATTGGTGTTTATTAAACTATTATTATTATTATTATTATCGGCCGTAAAATTTGTTAGTCGAAGTGTGAATTCTATTCAACAAATTCAGGCGACTTTAACGTCTCAATTTTTATTCGACCTGTTTTCACCGACACCAGAAGATTTTTCCGTGAAGACGATTTGTCGGTAAAGACGATTTGTCCGTGAAGACGATTTGTCCGTGAAGGCGATTTGTCCGTGAAGACGACTTGTCCGTGAAGACGACTTGTCCGTCAAGACGACTTAACCGTCAAGACGACTTGTCCGTCAGAACGACTTGTCCGTCAAGACGACTTGCCCATCAAGACGACTTGTCCGTCAAGACGAAGACGATTTAGCTATCTTCCAGCGTGAGAACGGTTGATATTTCGTAATAAAGAAACTATATTTTATAAAGACTCTTCTAGAAGGCTTTCTCTTTTTAATGATCTAGTTACACTTGCCTTTCGCTTAAGATTATAAGGGTTTTTGATTGATGAATTATGTAAACAAAGCAGATTAACTGTCGACCGTTTGATAAATGTGTTCCTTTCGGCCTGGAGCAAGATTTGATTCGATTAAAGTTAAGAAGATTTGATGTAAAAGGGAACATTAAAAAAAAGAAATAAGAAGAATGAGCTCAAAGAGATCGAAAAGTAAGAAAGAAGGAAAGAAAGAAAGAGAAAAAGTTGAAAGAAAGAAAGAGAAAAAGTTGAAAGAAAGAAAGAAAGAGAAAAAGTTGAAAGAAAGAAAGAGAAATGAAAGAAAGAAAAGTTAAAGGATGGAAATGAATTAGGAATGAAATAAAGAAGAAAAGAGAAGAAACTAGAAAAATAATTAAGAAAGCAAAGAAAGAAGGATAGAAAGAAATAGAAAAAAAGATGGAAAGAAAGAAAGGGAAATGAAAGAAAGAAAAGTTACAGGATGGAAATAAAATAGGAAAGAAGAAAAGAGAGAAGAAACTAGAAAGAATGAAGAAAGCAAAGAAAGAAGGAAAGGAAGAAATTGAAAAAATGATGGAAATAAAAAATCCGAAATGAAAAAAAGAAAAGTAAAGGGATGTAATTAAAATATGAATGAAATAAAAAGGAAAGAGAGAAGAAACTAGAAAGAATTTAGAAAGCAAAGAAAGAAGGAAAGGAAGAAGAAAGTAATGTAAGAAAGAAAGGGAAGAAGGAAAGATAGAAATAAATAAATATTAATGCTAAAGAGAATCATAATGAATGAAAGAAAGCCCGTTCAAGTGAAAACACCGAAAGAAGAGAGAAAAAAAAAAAAAAAATACAAAAAATATACAAAAAAAATAATAAATATTCAAAGAGAAATAAAATCAACTCAAAAATAAAAAATTAATTGAAAAATCAACAGGAATTTGAAAGAATAATTAAGGAAACTAACAGTCTTTAATAAGCAATTATTTAGTGTATGTCGGTGTTAAAATATATATTAAAATAAAAGACCAAACTGCCTTGGGTTCGATTCCCAGCTGGGGCTCAAAACATTCCAAGGTTGTAGTTGTGTATACTTATCGTTGAGTAATATCATAAATAAAAGACCAACCGAATGACCTTTTTAATATTTTTAAACAAAATATGTTTCAATAATAGAGTGGATACATGTCGTGTTCTCCTGCTTTTTGTTTCTGTAATACATGTACATTTCCTGTTATAGAAGAGGGATTAACTGAATATTTGCCGGCAAATAAGCTGTCAAAACTCCCAATTTAATAAAGTAATTGTCGCAAGTAATTTCCTCCCGTTTTACAAGGGTTTTCAAGCTGACAGGTCATTTTAAGGAAAGGAATTATAGGCACACACCTGTTCAAAACAGCCTTGACTAAGGCGATTAGTCATTCTAGGACCGAACGGTAGGTTTTATAAAGGAGGAAAGTTTGTATACACCTATTTTAAAAATCCTTGTCGCAATCAAAACTACAGTCCACGCTCTGAAACCTAGCTGCAAAGGATGTCGTTATTTCTTCTCTGTTATCGATTTATTCATAGCATATTTTGGTTGTACATGTCTGTGTTATATAACCATAACAAGTTTTGCAGTGGTAGATGATGAAACAAATATTTCTTTAAACAACGCGTACCAATTTAACAGTTTATGTAATAATAATAATAATAATAATAATAATAATAATAATAATAATAATAATAATAATAATAATAATAATAATAATAATAATAATAATAATAATAATAATAATAATAATAATAATAATAATAATAATAATAATAACATTTATTTATTTATATAGCGCAAATTCAACAATGCAGTTTTCAAATGCGTTTATCAAATCTTCATATTACGGACTTCCTCAGAAGGCTTCAGAGTGTGGACTGTAGCTTCACCTGCGACGATGATTTTTGAAATAGGTATATATTTTGTTCAGCTATCCATTTCTTCATGCATATACATTTATTTCAAAAACGTCGACGGAGTGAACGGTGAATTGCCAATGTTGATTGCACGACCGAAGGAAACTGTGGGTCTTTGATATTTACTTTTTTAAACCCCTTTTGTGTTAGAAAACGAATTTACTGTACAACGCCAGCCCCATATAGTAAAGAAGACCTTAGAATTTGATTAGACTGTGCTTAGCAATCCAGAAAATCGCTAGGATATGTTGTATGAGTAACCACAATGCCTTTCGATCGTGCGTTCGCCATTCGCCGTGTTTTTGAAATAGGTGTATGACTTGGATGGTTAATTCATTGACAACTGGGTGTAATGGTGGGTTAGTAAACTTCATATAGAAGATTCTTGATGGGGAGTGATGGTTGTACATTCTGAGTGTATAGTTGTAATGTGTGGAGTGAACCTGACGGAAGAGTCCTGGTGAGGTAACCGTGAAAAATATATAAACAGAAAAATATCTCTCAAAATTCTCCATTTCTCCCAGCTTGGTCATGACCTTTAATTATATAGTTAGAATTGACTCTTTTGTACTGGGAACTCACTGGAGGTTTAGTTAAACTTCCTAGTTCTCTCAGCAGTGTAGTTATTAAAAACTAACTAAATAACAGGGGGGGGGGGGGGGGGCATTCTCCCATGATCCTTTGATCTTTTTGCATTTTCTCCCTTGTTCCCCATAAGTAAAATAACTGTCTCCCTAAAATGTTTTACCTTATGTTCCCATGATCCCCCAAAACTATTGTTTTATCATATTTTGCTCCATTGTTCCCTGAAAATGATTTGGCAGTATCCCTTGTTCCCTTCAAATAAATGCGCCTAGTTCCCTTGATCCCTAAAACCCCTGGGAGGGGCTCATAAGTCGAGGGCGTAGTGAGTATCTATCGAACTTTAAGCTTACTTAACATTGGCATCATGAAAACCAACATCACTTTTATCTGTTAACGTTGTTATCATCAACAATTTTATCATCATCATCATCATCATCATCATCATCATCATCATCATCATCAACTGAAGAAATGGAAAACGAGTCATTGTGATAGAGAAGACGAGAGAAGCGTTAGGATCGATTCTTCGTAAAATTCCCAAGACCTCTACCCTAGAAACTAGAGGGTTTCTTGATCTAGTATTCGTATTTCGCATTTGTACGTCTGTGTTCGTTATTTTAATGCCTCCCAAGTGTTCTAGAACTCGACAGAGCACTGTTGCCAAGTTTTCTGTTTCTTTTATAAAGTATTC
Organism: Metridium senile; assembly: GCA_949775045.1. Taxonomy (NCBI): domain Eukaryota; kingdom Metazoa; phylum Cnidaria; class Anthozoa; order Actiniaria; family Metridiidae; genus Metridium; species Metridium senile. Next base: position 2,084,985 of record OX459109.1, read on the forward strand.
TAAGAAAGCTAGCCGCGGTTTTCGGCTTTCTGCGAACTCAGACAATTCTAATGGCCTGTAGTGAATACGTTTTTGGATGTCGTCATTCAAAAAAAAAAAAAAAAAACCATTATATCAATTATTTTGTACACTTATTGTTAAAAAGGGTTAACGGAGTGAATGGCTAAAGGCGATTGCACGACCGAAAGGAATTGTGGTTACACATACAGCATATCCTATAATAACACTAGTTTAACCGAGAAAGATAGCTGATATTGAGATGAATTTAAAAAATATAAGTTGGTCAGTCAAAGTATATTAAGCTATCGGCCACGAAAAACCCTTATGTCCACTCTAGAAAACTCGGAAGATTATGTTATCGTAATCATGTCCAAATTCGTAATGAATGCTACTCGAGCTAAACGTCCGCCGGATATTCCGTCAAGTTAAATATGAATCATTGCATAATAACACCTGTCCCTTGAACTATATTACTTACCGATTAATGTTCATCTAGAACAGGGTGGAGAAGAGAGGTTTTCCGTGATCCGTGATTCACCTTAAATTTGGCCTGTCATTCGTGAAAAGCAAAAAATTCAAGCCGTGAACCGTGAAATCATCTTCGCCCGTGACCCGTGATTAACAGATTTTCACTGTCGCGTGACTCGTGATTACAGAATCGGTGACCCGTGAAAACGTGACAGCTTTTCATATAAACGGTTGTGTAAACAGATGTTTATTGCTAGCAGTGTTATTCTTTGTATATCTGGAAGATTTAGTTAATATTGATTACCCGTCTAACAAGCGCAAAACGTTGCCTAGTAGAAACAACAGAGTTTTATCGCGAGTTCTAAAACTGTGATTCGTGAAAACGCTTTACGTTACTCCGTGATCCGTGAAATCATGAAAAAACGGCGCGTGATTCGTGATGGGTACCACCTCTTCCTCACCCTGCTAGTACGTTCATATTTAGAACTCCAACTAATAAACGTTTTGGCAACCTGTAACGTCACATTAGCTGTCATGTTAGATATGAAACATTACATTATAACACTCGTCCCTTTGATTATATTAATTACCGATTAAGGTTCACCGAGAACGTTCCTTTTTATTAGAACTCCAACTGATAAAAGTGTTGGAAACCTGTTAGCGTGACATTAGCTGTCGCTATCTTTCAAAAAACAAGGGCTCTTGCTTTAATATCAAGACCACTCCTTCGTGAAACATTGCATAATAACACTGGTCCCTTTAATAATATTAATTACCGATTACTGTTCATCTAGAACGTTCATATTTAGAACTCCAACTAATAAAAGTGTTGGAAACCTGTTAGCGTGACATTTACTGTCGTTATCTTTCAGAATACGAGCTTTCTTGATTTGTTACGAAGACTACTTCCTCGTGTGCTGAACACAGTCTACTCAGGGCAATTCGATAAAAAGAATCCAAGTTAAACAATTGAACGAAGCTTGCAAAGAATACAATACGTTTACAGTAGAAGGCGGAGGAAGCTGATATATAAAGTTTTTGCTTTATCTGGCTCCGTGAGGAATAATTTCAAGTTTGGTGACTTGCTGGATGCATTTCTTACTTCAAAGAACGACACAAACGTAAGTACCATTGTTTATTTATAACGTTTATAAGTTACAACGTAGACCAGTTCAAAGGCTTACTTACCTGTAATCTCATATTAGTTTCCAATGCTATGGTTTGTTTAAGTTACAACGTAGACCAGTTCAAAGGCTTACCTACCTGTAATCTCATATTAGTTTCCAATGCTTTGGTTTGTATAAGTTACAACGTAGACCGAATCTAACGCTTACCAATCTGTAATCTCATATTAGTTTCCAATGCTATGGTTTGTTTAAGTTACAACGTAGACCAGTTCAAACACTTACCTACCTGTAATCTCATATTAGTTTTCAATGCTATGGTTTGTTTAAGTTACAACGTAGATCAGTTCAAACACTTACCTACCTGTAATCTCATATTAGTTTCCAATGCTTTGGTTTGTTTAAGTTACAACGTAGACCAGATCTAACGCTTACCAACCTGTAATCTCATATTAGTTTCCAATGCTATGGTTTGTTTAAGTTACAACGTAGACCAGATCTAACGCTTACCAACCTGTAATCTCATACTGATTAGTTTCCAATGCTTTGGTTTGTTTAAGTTACAACGTAGACCAAATCTAACGCTTACCAACCTGTAATCTCATACTGATTAGTTTCCAATGCTTTGGTTTGTTTAAGTTACAACGTAGACCAATTCAAACACTTACCAACCTGTAATCAAACATTAGTTTCCAATTCTTTGATTATTTTTTTCATTTTAACTGCGTGTCCGTCCTCCGTTCGTCCACTTTCCTGTCTGTCTGCCTTTCTGTTTATCTATATGACTGTTGTGCTGTTCGTGGTTTGTTCACAAAGTATCCCTAAGGATTCGGTTCTTTAAATTGAACTTTTCAGTACTGCTCTGCTTGAAGCTTTAAATGACGTAGTGGTACACTAGTGTGGTACATTATAATGTTCAAAAGACTTGACTAATCTAGTTTTGGACTTAGCTAAGGCATAGAGGTAGTCAATGTTTGTCTGTTTCTCCCCAATTAGTAGGGCACACGTGTCCATGCAGCTAGAAAGTTTGAGATGTTCAAAAAGTGATTTTATAAGATAGATTCCAACCAAAATTCTGTAGTATAGAATTAATGGAATAAGTTTACTTTTTTAATAATCTAAAAAAAATTTTGTACAGTGAAGGGCTCGTCTCTGAGCTCATCTCGTGGTGTTCCACAAGGATCTTTATTTTGACCTATACCGTGTATATAGTAAATACGCATTAACGTTAGACATATTTTATGAAGAAATATGATATCACTGTACCAATGCAAGTGGCATATTTACATTCACTTTTGAGTAATTGCAACATCAAAGTAAAATCGCTTTCTTACAATAACTTGTGATTGGTTGTTGTCAAAAATCAGTGAGGTCGTATTTTGACATAATTGTTTTAATGCACGCGATATTGAATACTTGTCTGGCTGTCAGATTTATTTTAATGTGCTAACGTTACCTTGACACTACCATTATTGTTTGTCTGTCAGTATTCGATTTTGTTATTTCATGCATGTTTTTTTTTTCAGTAGCCTGCGCCGGTCACAGCCGGACTTTTTCTCGGCGAAGAAAAAGTCCGGATGTGACGCTGGCTATTTTTCAATGGATTGCATTGACACAGTCATTTCTGCTTGTCTATCTGTCTGTCTCTCTGTCATTTTATTAGTTTTCATAATATATTTCTCCGACATGGCCATTTCTGCTTGTCTGTCTGTCTGTCTGCCATACGTTTTTGTATTTTGTTTTGCATTAATGTTTTCTCTGGCACGTCCATTAATGGTTGTCTGTCTGTCATTTTATTGTTTGTTTTTATAACAGATTGCTCCGACACGGCCATTTCTGCTTGCCTGTCTGTCTGTCTTTCTATCTGTCTGTCTGTCTGTCTGCCATCCGTTTTTTATTTTGTTTTCCATTAATATGTTCTCTGGCACGTCCATTAATGGTTGTCTGTCTGTCTGTCTGTCTGTCTGTCTGTCTGTCATGTCTATCTGTCTGTCTGTCTGTTTGTCTATCTGTTATCCATTTATTTATTATATTGTTTGTTATAGTTTATATTTTTAAGTTTTATTTGACACGGCCTTTACTGCTTGTCTGTCTGTCATTTAATATTTTCTTGTGTTTTCATTAAAGTATACACCTGTTTCGATTAACGTTGTCCATCTGGAATGGTTGGTCTGAGACCGATAGGAATTGTGGGAGTTCATTAAATTTCAAATATATTGTTTTAATCACACTTAAATGGTGCTGAATTACAGATAACAGTATTTCAGAAGTAAACATTAATATTCAAGTGTGATTATAATAGTGTATTTGCAGTTTAACTAGCTCCCACAATTCTTATCGGTCTCAGATCAACCATTCCAGATGGACAACGTTAATTGAAATAGGTGTACACCTATTTCAAAAAAGGTTCTCGGAGAGAATTGGCGATTGGCGATTGCACGACTGAAAGGAACTTTGGGTACTCTTTTTTGACAAGTAAAATTAAATTCATGAAGTGTTAGAGTCTAAAAACACTAAGGAAAAGTTCTTTCGGTTTTAAAGTGCCATTTACGAATTATATCAAGAACCACAGTTCCTTTCAGTCGTGCAATCGCCAATTCTCTCCGACAACCTATTTTGAAATAGATGTATATATATGAAAGACTGTAAATTGCGGCTGACACTTGTCAAACTACATATTATTTCCTACCCAGGAAGATTTTAGCTTGTCGCTCTTGCTTCTCGAACTTGTCGTCTGAAAATACTTTATTTGATTAACCGCTGCCACCTTGTTTGAAGCCTGATAAGTGTGAATAGGCCAAATCGGCTAACGCGTTGCTATGTATGTTTCCACCCAATAGCCCTTTTCACAGCTCCGTCCAGTGACCACGAATGATAGTTCCAAGTCGAGGTTGCAGTTGCTGCACATGATAAATTAAGTTTGCTATGCACAGCAGCTCGAACCTCGAACTGGAACTATTTTCCGTGATCACTGAACGGAACTGTGAAAAGGACTATGGGGATCTTTTGGAAATAAGATTCTTTTTCTTATGTATTTCAATGTCACGTGGAAAATGTTTTGAACAAAAGTTGTTATTCCCAGTGGTTTTGATTGATTGGGAACGTACATAGCAACATGTTAGCAGATTAGGTCTGTCCTGTGTTTACTATCAATCCAAGGCCAAGTTCTTCAAGCCTGATAAGTTTGAATAGGTTTAACGGTTACTACTCGAGTAGAGGACAAACGATTATCGCCATCGTCAACAAACTGAATCGTTTACATTATTATTGCCATCATCATCATTATCATCAACATAGTCATTATCAATATTATTTATGGCGGTCATGATCGTCATTCTTATCATATGTAATAATTATACCATCGTCATCATCATCATTATTATCGTAATGAATATTGTCATCATCACCATTATCATCATCACCATTATCAATACCAACATTATCATTATCATCATAATCTTCTGCATCACTATAATCGTCATCATCACCACCATTTCCGTCACCATCATCAACATTATCGTCGTCGGCATTATCATCCTCATAATTTTCAGCATCACCATTATCATCATCATTACTATTATCATCATCAACATAATCACCACCAACATTAGCATCATCCTAACCATCATCAACATCATCACCACCATCAACATCATCACCACCATTATCGTCATCGTCATCATAATCATCAACATCATTATTATCATCATAACCATCATCAACATCATCACCACCATCATCACCACCACTATCGTCATCATTACCATAATCATCAACATCATTATTATCATCATCACCATTATCATCGTCAACTTCATCGTCATCATCCCTGATCAAAATCTTCCGCATCATCAATATCATCATCTTAAACATTATCATCATCATCACCACCTAGCACAGCATATCAAAAAGATGATTCTAATCTAAGGTTATTACAACCGGCCAATATCAAAGACCGTTTCTCGGCAACTATTAGTGTCCTGTTATTCTAAACGACTTGAATATTTTCATTTCACAGTGTAAACACACTCTAAAAGCCCGTCAAAGTCGTAAACAGTATTCCATCGAATTCATATATTAGCAGTCAAAGAAGAAACAATTAACTTAATATATACCAACATATGTTCGATCTGTGCAAGTTGACTAATTATATTTCACTGACAAGGTGAACATTAAATGGACGACGACTTTTTTTAAAATAAGAACCACAGATTTGTTGGAAGAGATAAAAAAAAAGAAGAGAGAGGAAGAAAGAGGAACTTCTTCAAGACTCTAGGAGAACAATTCTAGAAAAGCAGCAAAATATATACTAGAAGGTCAGTTTATTACCATAACTTCATGGACAGCTCTGTTTTTGAGAGAGACAAATTGAGATGCAGTAAGAAACAAAAATGAAGCTTATTTCAAAATTACAACAGCAATGCTTTATTGTAACTTACAATATAACAATATACAAATTACAAAAATTGACAAATGTAAAAGAATTCTATATAGGTACAGACTGTAACAAATAACTTAGGAGCAAAGATAATTTATAGCACCAGGTAAAGAAGTAGAGTTTTTATTCAAGAGAGGAAATGTACACTTTCTGTTATCTTAACTTTTTAAAACTGTTTCCATATTAGAACAAATTTAGATCTAAAAGGGAAGAATTTAAAATAAATTTAGAACTAAAAGGAAAGAACTTAAATAAATTTAAATCTAAAAGGAAAGAATTGAAATAAATTTAGATCTAAAAGGAAAAAACTTAAATAAATCTAGATCTAAAAGGAAAGAAATTAAATAAATTTAGATCTAAAAAGAAAGAAATTAAATAAATTTAGATCTAAAAGAAAATAATTTAAAGAAATTATGTGATTGCAATTTCATATAGAAAAATATTTTGCGAAATCGGATTTGAATCACCAACCCCTAATGGTGTCTTTCTAAAATTTCATAGAAAGATGAAATATATATAATCCAATTAAATCAAAGAACTCCTTTGTTATTGTGAACTGAGCACTGAGGAAAGCATTTAATTAATAATTAAAAGTTCACCAAATGAAAAAGAACACAACATGTCAGTACACCACCACCACAACAACCACAACCACAACCACCACCACCACCAATAACAACAACAACAACAACAAATATACATCTATTTCAAAAATCGTTGTTATCGATGTATTCATAGAATATTTTGGTTGTACGTGTTTGTGTTATATGACCATAACAAGTTGTTGTTGTGGTAGATATAAATAGAAATATCTCTTTAAAAACATGCAATGAATCACAAATTAAGTCCATGTAATCGCCATCCTTTGCATGCTTTAGAGTGTGGACTGTAGCTCAGGCTGCGAAAACGATTTTTGAAATAGGTATATATCAGTAAACCGCCCACTATCGAATAATAACAGTTTAATGCTTATAATGCGCAAAAATCATGTGGATATGATCTAATGCGCAAATTAGCAAGCCAACAAGGAAATTAATGATATTGTTAATGCAAACTAGCGATTAAACCAGTATAGGCTGCGTCGATGTTTGATATCAACGATAGGCAATAAATTGAAATTTGTAACACCGTAGAAAGTTATATCTGATTAATGTAGACTGCGTCAGTGTTTCTAAGAAAATAATTGGAGTAAAAATATACGATAACTAGTGGCTTGCGTCAGTGTTTCAAGGAAACAATTAGTGTAACAATGTACGATAAGTAGCGGTTCAAAAATGATATCTCATTACCGTTACTGCATGACGTTTCGAGCTTTAGCCCTTCGTCTTAGAATAGTAAAAGAGATAAACTTAGAGAGGTATACCTAATACAAACTGATGTAAACTGCGGGATTTTTCATTGCTTTTTTCTCGTGTTCTTTAAGTTATTAAAAATTTACATTTACAAGGAAGGAGAGATTTAAAAAAGAGTGGGCTGAATTGAGAAAACGAATTTTAATTCCACATGCTTGTGTTTGATGGTTTATCAACAAAAATGCAATATCCGTAAACTAGACTAATTCTTGTGGGCGTATCGCTACCGTTGGTGATCGGTGATATCTGATGGTGATTAATTTGATTAATATCTTCTTTTTCGAAAACACTCGGAGGTAAGATCTTCTTTTATCAGTAATGAATTTGGAAAGTTAAAAGTGATTTGAAGAATTAGGCTTGCAGAACTTGAAAAAAATGTTTTAATTTATGAATTCATTTGTTTATTCATTTTTCATATATTCATTTATTTATTTATTCATTTATTCATTCATTCATTCATTTATATTCTTATTTATTTATGTATTAATTTATACATTGATTAATTAACTAATTTATTTATTCATTTATTTATTTATTCAATTATTGATTGATTGATTCATTCGTTTATTAATTTATTCATTCATTTATTTATTTAATTCTAACTTTATTATCAGATTTGTATTAAATAATTTATCAAAACTAATATTAAATATATCATTTTTTTATATTATTGTAATACAATATTTCAAAAGTATGTTTGCTTAAATTAATATTTGCTTTCACCTTTGTAAATTTTTAATGTATTGCTCTCCGTCAAATTTAGCTGACTTTTTTAATAATTGAAAAGATATAATCAATAATTAATTTTAAAGCAAAATACAATTTCTGAATTCCGAAAAGATGTTTATTTTTTTATATCAACTTCAATAATCTCGGTCAAACTGATTTATTAAACAAATATCAATATTTACAATAAAAAAACGAAATACCAAATCCACAACCAAAGTTTTTAACTTTTGATGTTCTCAGCTAGTCAAATTCGGATGAATTTTTTTACCGTTTATCCGTTTATCCGTTAAAAAAATTATGTTGTTATTCCTATTTAAAAAAAAACCTTTATCTGATAGTAATTTTTGTCCTTATCATATCAGCTTACCAAAAGTCAATTACTTAAGATGACTCTGTACCTTAAAATATCTTTTTTACTTAGCTTTGTTACTAATGATATCCCGGCTTAGCTGCAAAGAACATCGCACAGTCGTTTAGGGGTTGATATCAATCAGGCTTTATCAAATCTTTTAATTTATACGTACGTTTTAGGGGTCGTTTTCAAACTCTGCCGATCACCCCTATCACTTGGACGAAGGGAGAATCCCCCGTGCTTTAATGCAAATCCTGATCGTTTATTAGTTTTTTTATTAGTTCGTTTGTGTGTTGGATTGTTCTTTTGTTTATTTGTTTTTCTGTTTGTTTGCTTATTTGTTCGTTTGCTTGTTTGTTTGTTTTTTTGTTTGCTTGCTTGTTTGTTTGTTGGTTGGTTGGTTTAGGTGTTCGTTTGTTTGTTTGTTTGTTTGTTTGTTTGTTTGTTTGTTTGTTTGTTTGTTTGTTTGTTCGTTTGTTTGTTTGTTCGTTTGTTTGTTTGTTCGTTTGCTTGTTTGTTTGTTAATTTGTCTGCTTGTTTGTTTGTTTGTTTGTTTGTTTATTTGCTTGCTTGTTTGTTTGCTTGTTTGTTTGTTAATTTGTCTGCTTGTTTGTTTGTTTATTTGCTTGCTTGTTCGTTTGTTCGTTTGTTCGTTTGTTCGTTTGTTTTCTTTCTTTCTCCTATTTTTGTTACTTGATATTTAATTTTTTTTTTTAATTGGTTTTTTTATCTTTTTTAAGTCAGCTTAGATTCAATTACATGATTCCGCCCTCGGGGTGGTACAAAATAATAAGTATTAAGAATAACAGAAATTGATAACAGACTTCTCAGTGTACATGAGAAATGTGGAGGACTTAACGGACTGCTATATGAAGGCGCACATTGCTGCCACGCAGTTTACAATTATGAGTCTGGTTAGTATATGAAATGCCTCCAAAGTTTCTTGCCAAACGTAATCGCTCTTGCTGGGAGTCGAACCTAGAGTAAGACAATTAGGCCCGGACCATTATAGAAACTGTTTCTGTTCTATTTTCGTTATTTCTTTCTATTCGAGTCTATTCGATTGGATTCGATTCAGTTCTATTCTGTTCTATGTTAATCTATTCTATTTTATTCTATTCTATGTTATTCTATGTTATTCTATGTTATTCTATTCCATTTTATTCCATTCTATTCCATTCTATTCCATTCTATTCCATTTTATTCCATTCTATTCCATTCTATTCCGTTCTATTCCGTTCTATTCCATTCTATCCCATTCTATTCTATTCTATTCTATTCCTTTCTATTCTATTCTATTCTATTCTATTCTATTCTTCTGTTCTATTCTATTCTATTTTATTCTATACTATACTATACTATTCTATTCTATTCTATTCTATTGTGTTCTATTCTATTCTATTTTATTCCATTCCATTCTATTCTTTTCCATTTTATTCTATTCTATTCCATTCCATTCTATTCTATTCTATTCTATTCTATTCTATTCTATTCTATTCCATTCCATTCCATTCCATTCTATTCTATTCTATTCTACTGATATGTTAGTGAATGATTATATAATTCACGTACTTTCAAACATTCATTTCAACATGGCCGATTTCAAGAATAACTCTAATCAGTCTTGAAATAACATTTTTTTCTGACAACCTCCTTGAATCAGCTGTAATATAACACACATTATACCACAAAGTATAATGGGATTTTTATGATAAGGCCTCCGGAAGAAACAACAGTGGTGGGATATGCATAACAAGCATTCCTTCGTGAGGAGTGACTCGAGTCACGTGAAAACTAGTGGGTCAAATAGTACGGGTTCACTGCATTACTCTAATCTTTGTTCAACTCAACGTTCACGTTGTACACAACAATCTGAACGTTTTTGGCTACATCTCTTCAAAACATTGTTTAAGGCAAGTATATGGTCCTTGTTTATTTGTCTGCATATGCATACGCTTTTTTAACTCGGCTGTTTTCAATCTTCATATAGTTCTGGCTGAAATTTAACTATTTGAAAGTCATTGACACCATAGTTTACAGGTATACCCATAATTCTGCTCGGTCTTGAAATAACATTTTGTTCTAAAAACCTTCTTGAATTAGCTGTAATATAAACTATTTGAAAGTCATTGACACTATAGTTTACAGGTTTACCCATAATTCTGCTCGGTCTTGAACTACAATTTTGTTCTAAAAACCTTCTTGAATTAGCTGTAATATAAACTATTTGAAAGTCATCGACACTATAGCCTACATGAATACCCACAATTCTGCTCGGTCTTGAAATGACATTTTTTCCTGGCAACCTTCTTGAATTATTGCTGTAATATAAACTATTTGAAAGTCATTGACAGTGTAAGTGCCATTATTGCGGAAGGGAATGACGTCATCCCTAGTCTCATATTGTTCTTGTGTACATTAGTTCCTGAACGAAGTTCAAACAAATGTTTAAAAACAGGCTTTATGGACGTTAGGATCTGCATGCTTTGTTCAAGGTAAAACTGAAGTACTTTAATCAAGATAAATTGTGTTTCTAAATTGCTTTATTATACCTTATCGTTTTGTAATTTCTTTTGTTATTTCTTTAATCCTTGTTTTAGTTATTGATTTTTCGTTCTGTTTTTGTTTTGTGTCTATTTTCGTTCGTTACTTGTTGTGGTTCAAATATCGTGGAAATATATACAATATAGCCTAGTTTAGTTCCTTATTTCTATCTTTCTAGAACTCTCGCTCTCTTTCTCCCTCCTCCTCTCTTTCTTTGAGTCTTTCTTTCTTTCTTTCTTTCTTTCTTTCTCTCTTTCTTTCTTTCTTTCTTTCTTTCTTTCTTTCTTTCTTTCTTTCTTTCTTTCTTTCTTTCTTTCTTTCTTTCTTTCTTTCTTTCTTTCTTTCTTTCTCTCTTTGTGTCTTTCTTTCTTTGTGTCTTTCTTTCTTTCTCTCTTTCTTTCTTTCTCTCTCTCTCTCTCTCTCTTTCTAACCCTCTTTCTCTCTTTCTTTCTTTGTTTGTTTGTTTGTTTCTCTCTTTCTTTCTCTTTTGTTTCTCTCTTTCTTTCTCTCTTTTTTCTCCCTTTCTTTCTCTCTTTCTTTTTTTCTTTGTTTCTTTGTCTCTTTGTTTCGTTCTTTCTCTCTTTCTTTTTCTTTTTTTATCAATTTCCTACTTTCGTTCGTTCGTTCTTTCTTTCTTTTTTATTTATTTCTTTTTTTCTTTCTTTCTTTCATTCTTTCTTTCTCTCTTTCTCTCTTTCTTTCTTTCTTTCTTTCTTTCTTTGTCTCTTTCTTTTCTTTTCTCTTTCTCAATTCACATCTTTCTTGAGCGCATTCCAGTTTTTTTACTTTTTCAATCAAAACAAAAAGATTAAAAAAAACGTTTTTCTCCATGCATTTTAATATTTGTTTTAATTCGAGAGACTTTTAAGAGTACTTGATTATTAATATAAATCCTCTTTAAAATGTCTCAGGTTTTTTTAGTAATTCCTTTAAGGGTTATTGAATCCTCGTCATCTTTCTATGTCTCTTTATAGTTTCTTGCTTTGTACATTTTGACAGATTTTTTTGCGCAAAAACAAACACGATTTAATCTCCTTTCCCCTTGCTTTTCCCTCCTTTTTATCATTCTCATCATTTCCATTTTTTAGCTTTTTTAATTTGTGTAATTTTGATTTTTTTTTAAATTTTATTATCTTTTCCCTCCTTTTTATCATTGTTATCATTTCCATTTTTAGATTTTTTTAATTTGTGTTCCAAAAAATTAATGTTGTTACTTTTCATTGTCTTCTTTTTCGTTGTATTTTCCAGTTTCCCTCAGTTTGGGTCCGACATTTCGTTATTGTTCTAAGTAATCTACTTCTAATTAATCTGGTTACATCCGTGCAATTTTATTGTTTAGTTTGGTACGCTGTGGCTGCTTTGATTTTGCATAGATCCTCTACATTTGCCGCAATACCGTAAACAGGCTGTACATTATATACATATTTCAAAATAAATGAGATTTGTAACACCTAAAAATGTTGACTTTACTGACGTTTCGAGCATTAGCCCTTAATTTACTCCGACGAAGGGCTAAAGCTCGAAACGTCAGTAAAGTTAAGTCAGCATTTTTTACGGTGTTACACATTTCATTATATTACCTATCGTTGATATCAAACACCGACGCAGCCTATATTAGTTTACTCGCTAGTTTCCATTTATCGTTTATATCAAACACCGACGCAGCCTATACTAGTTTACTAGCTAGTTTCCATTTACCGTTGATATCAAACACCGACGCAGCCTATACTTGTTTACACGTTAGCTTTCATTTACCGTTGATATCAAACACCGACGCAGCCTATACTTGTTTACTCGCTAGTTTCTATTTCTATTTCAAAATAGGTGACTACTAACAACACGGAATATGTCAACACTAACATCCTTGTTCTTGACGAGAATAAGAATTAAGCAGGAACACACGGCATTCCAGCTATTCTTGGATCTTAGAATGACCTATTTCCCTATCGCCTATGACAAACGTTTTTGAAATAGGTAAATGATACCTAATGATTTTTCCTTTAATTGTTTCTTTTCTTTTAAACGATTAATTCATTTCAGTAGTTTTATCATTCCTTTAATTTTCTTTCCTTTATATTCATTTCTATTTTTCGATTGCATTTCTTTCGGAACCATTATTTTTTTATTTGTGTTGTATTTTTGCCATGCTAAAATTGTGATTGCAATTCTAATTTTTATTCATTTTTTCCTCAGTGAAATCGAAATTGCGCAATCATTATTCTTGTATTTTTGCCATGCTGAAATCGTGATTGCAATTCCATTTTTTTTTTCTATTTTTTTCCTCAGTGAAATCGAGATTGCGAAATCATTATTTTTCTATTTTTCTATTTTTTATTTGATTGTATTTTTGTCACGCTGAAATCATGATTGCAATTCTATTTTTTATTCATTTTTTTGCTTATTGAAATCGAGATTGCACAATCATTATTTTTTTCTAGTTTTTATCACTTTTGTATTCAGTTTTGCCATGCTAAAATCGTAATTGCAATTTTATTTTTTATTTATCTTTTCCTTAGTAAAATCGAGATGATGTTTTTATTCTTTCCAGACATGCTTATTACATATTACAAGCGTACTTAGTGCAATTAATTACATACTTACTCGCCCCTTCTCGCCCCTTACCTCTCTGTTTTCAAGTAGAATTCGTAATTTCCGTCTGCTTTCTTTTCACTCATTAGGGTTAGAATAATATAAAACTAATTTCATAGAAATTTGTAATTCCACCGATTAATGACTTTAAGATTGTTGACCTTGCAGTCAGCCATGTTTTCGTCTGCGCTCTTTTTACTTATTAGTATTTCATACTAAATAATACTAAACTTTAATGGATATTTAATAGTAATTCCATCGATTAATGACTTTAAGATTGTTGAACTTGCAGTCAGCCATGTTTTCTTCTGCGCTCTTTTCACTCAATGTTTCATAATAAATAATACTGAATTTTAATTGATATTTAATAGTAATTCCATCGATTAATGACTTTAAGATTTTTAAACTTGCAGTCAGCTATGTTTTAGCAAACTATAAATAGCCATTGCTCAAAGCTCCTACAATTCAAAGATTTTTTTTTGAAAATGTACCCATAATTCCTCTGTGTCTTGATAGTTGCTTTTTTCTTGCATGCAACCGTTCTGGAACTAGTTGTACGTATTGTCAATTTTGTGGTTATGTTTACAATATATTTTAGGTGTTGTTGTTTTCGATTATTTCCGTTTGTGTTATTCAGCCTCTGGCTCCATAGCAACGGAAGTTTGCGTAGTCGGACTATGATAACTAGGGATAGGGTGGGAGGGGAGGGAGGGGAAATGTTCAAATAGGAATGGAGAGGAGGACTTGAGGGTAAAAACAACTCCAATTGTTTCCTGACCTTTCCTGACAAACACTGACTCAGTCCACACTAGTTTAACCGCTAGTTATCGTACATCTTTATTCCAATTATTTCCTTACAAACACTGACACAAGTCCACACTAGTTTAACCGCTAGTCATCGTACATCTTTATTCCAATTGTTTCCTTACAAACACTGACACAAGTCCACACTAGTTTAACCGCTAGTCATCGTACATCTTTATTCCAATTGTTTCCTTACAAACACTGACACAAGTCCACACTAGTTTAACCGCTAGTCATCGTACATCTTTATTCCAATTGTTTCCTTACAAACACTGACACAGTCCACACTAGTTTAACCGCTAGTCATCGTACATCTTTATTCCAATTGTTTCCTTACAAACACTGACACAGTCCACACTAGTTTAACCGCTAGTCATCGTACATCTTTATTCCAATTGTTTCCTTACAAACACTGACACAGTCCACACTAGTCATCGTACATTTTTATTCCAACTGTTCCCTTAGAAACACCGACACAGTCCACACTAGTTTAACCGCTAGTTATCGTACATTTTTGATACAATTGTTCCCTTAGAAACACCGACACAGTCCACACTAGTTTAACCGCTAGTTATCGTACATTTTTTAATACTCCAATTGTTTCCTTACAAACACTGACGCAGTCCACACTAGTTTAACCGCTAGATTATCGCATATTTTCAAAACGCTTTCGGTAGATTTCGATCTTGTCCAGAAATCTTTCGTGTTAATTGTTGCTGATATTGTAATCTTGGACGTTAACTGGGATATATTTGAACAATACGAACAGCTGACGTTGATCTCACACTGGTGAGAAAATATGAATTCATTGTGAATTATGGTTTAAATTTGAAAAGGCTTATTTAGTTAATTCATTTGTCTGTCTGTCTATGTGTGTCCTTGTTTGTTTGTCTGTTTGTCTGTTTATTTGTTTGTTTGTCTGTGTATTTGTTCGTTCGTTTGTTTGTTTGTCTGTGTGTTTGTTTGTTTGTTTGCTTGTTTATTTGTTTATTTTTCTGTGTGTTTGTTTGTTTGTCTTTGTGTTTGTCTGTGTGTTTGATTGTTTGTTTGTTTGTCTGTTTATTTGTTTGTTCGTTTGTTCGTTCGGTTGTTTGTTTATTTGTTTGTTTGTCTGTGTATTTGTTCGTTCGTTTGTTTGTTTGTCTGTGTGTTTGTTTGCTTGTTTATTTGTTTATTTTTCTGTGTGTTTGTTTGTTTGTCTTTGTGTTTGTCTGTGTGTTTGTTTGTTTGTTAATTTGATTGTTGATTTGTTTGTTTATTCATTTGTCTGCTTGTTTATTTGTTTGTCTGTTTGTTCGTTTGTCTGTGTGTTTGTTTGTTTGTCTATCTGATTGTTTGTTAATTTGATTGCTGATTTTTTTTTGTGTGTGTGTTTGTTTGTTTTTCTGTGTGTTTGTTCGTTTGTCTGTGTGTTTGTTCGTTTGTTTATTTGATTGTTTGTTTGGCTGTGTGTTTGTTTGATTATTTGTTAATTTGTTTGTTTATTTGTTTGTTTACTTATTTATTTATTTGTTTGTTAGTCTGCTCAAAATATAGACCTGTCGCCATTGGCAATCGTTTCGAATATATATATTTTCTTCGTATCTCATTACATCGCACTTATAATATATCATATTGTCGAGAACTTTCATCTCTTCTCTTTCCTTGCAGATTATGAAGTATTGCGTCAACAAACCTTTGGCTTTGCTATTTTTCTACTTTGGACTTGCGGCAAGCTATAACTCATCATTTTGCATTTATCCTTGCAAGTGCAAAACCGAGGGAGACAGCCTTTCAGCAAGCTGTAATGTTGGTCGACTCGAAGACTTATCAAAGCTGATTTTGGCTCCGAACAATGTCACCGCATTGTAAGTATTCCATTTTATTTATGTTAAGTTTCTAAGTTATTTAGAAAGTATTTTATTTTAGTTAACAGTATATTTAACGAGGATGTTGCAAGTAAAGCTGTGCTTTTTTCTACTGCTTTGGTGTTCAAAATAAATATACTTGATAAAGTCAAATTTGAGTGAAAAATATTCAGATCCTTGATGTTGAAATTGTGTTTTTAAACGTCAATTCAAAGCGTTTTAGGACTGTAGTTTTGAAAACTGCGCAAGTAATCCAATAAAATGTTTTTACTTTGCGATCCGTTATTTCATTTCGTTTGTTCTCTGTTGCTTTGTCCCTTTTTAATTTAGTATATTGATATTCAAACCAGACTTGAAACCTTTCCAGAAACGAACATTTTAGCAAACTGCGAGTCTGTAGTTTTGAAAACTGCGCAAGGAGGAATCAAATTTTCACTTTGCCTTCCGTAATTTTATTCCGTTTGTTCTCTAATACAATATTGAACTTCCAAAAGTATTGCTCTGCCCTTTTTAATTTATTTTATTTTATTCAAGCCAGACTTGAAACCTTTCCAGAAGCGAACATTTTAGCGAGTTAAAACTGCGAGTCTGTAGTTTTGAAAAATGCGCAAGGAATTCAATAAAAAACATTTTTGCCACTCGTTATTTCTTTTCGCTTGCTCTCTTATACAAAATTAAACTCCAAAAAGTGTTACTTTGTCCACTTTTTGATTCATTTTCTTTATATTGAAGCTGTAAATCTTGACAAAAACGAACATTTTAGCGAACTTACTGCGAGTTTGTAGTTTTGAAAACTGCGCTACTGAGAAAGTCCATTGAAATGGTTTCACTTTGCCACTCGTAATGTCATTCCTAATATAATATTGAACTTCAAAAAGTGTTGCTCTGTCTCCTTTTAATTTATTTTATTTTATTTTATTTATATTGATGTTCGAAATTTTGCAGGAGTGAATATTTTAGCGAACTTACAGTTTACGACTTTGCATATGTCATGCAAGTCGGAATCCATTGCAATGGCAAAGAAACGCTTTGGATCGACGACTACCAAATCACGGCTTCAAAAGAAAAGAAAATCCAAAATTAATCCAAATTTTTAAAACCAACTCGGCTTACAAAAAAGTCAAATACTATCACAAAAATCTAATCAAATCCAACAGAAAGCAAATTAAAGTTAACAAAAATGGCGTTTTTTTAATTAAGAATAACAGTTTCAAGTCGTCTAGTAATGTGTTTTTGCTAAATGCCGAGCTATGGAAAGTGGTTTAGTTTGAATGAAGACAAATTGTTTTCGGTATCAGTATATTTCTTAATTACGTGTAATTAATTTGACTTTGCTCCAGGCATTATGTACGAGTCAAATCCAAAGGTGCCCATCCCCCCCCCGGGCAAACCCCGGGCATTTGACAAGACTTGGGTTCCGTATAGTGGGGAATTTGACGCCGATTAGCTACTTGAACGGGCGGGCATTTGACGAGTGTCGGCCATCTTTAAAAATACCCAGAAAGCATTGGAGTCCTAACCACAGGTAGCCCATGATCAGGCAAAAGTCACACGGGAACGGAAACGAAAAGCAAAGAATTGATAGATAGTTTTTCCTTGTTATACACCTATCTCAAAAAACGTCAGAAAGAATTGGCGATTGACGAACAGCGATTGCAAAGGAGCTCTGGGTACTGTTCTTTCACAAGTAAAATTAAATTGACGAAGTATAAATGCTTGTCTTTGTGTTTTAGAGTCGAAAAGTGCAAAGAAAATCCAAGTTATTTCAGTTTTTAAGATAGATTTGTGAATTATATCGAGATCCATCTTTCGGTCGTGCAATCACCAATCAAAAATTGCCAATAACCATTCTCTTCTTCAACGTTTTTTGAAATTTCCCTTCATATTTGATTGTACAAGTTTTGTCTACCATGTTCATGAGACGTCATGTAGTAGAAGGAAGTTTAAGTATTTTCTTTTCTACTTAAAGTAAAATTTGAGTTTATCACTGACTCGAGCTCGAGGGGCGGGCATTTGACCATTCTGTTGTTTCAATAGTGGGGCATTTGACTGTTCAGTTTGCCCAGATGGTGGGGAATTTGACCAATTTTTTTTCAAAAAGTCAAATGCCCGGGGGTTTGCCCGGGGGGGGGATGGGCACCTTTGGATTTGACTCGTACATTATGTTAATAAAAATGGAATATTCTTAGTTTTTTTTTTATCGAAGTTTTAAATATCAATACAATGTGTTTATTTGTATTTCAATGTTCCTTATTATATGTATTTTTCTCTTATTTAATTGTATTTATTTGTATTCTTATTCTATTTTATTCAGTTATATTTTAAATAATGTTCTATTATATTATATTTATTTTGTTTTGTATTTAATATTTCATTTTGTAGTTTATTTCATTTGTTTTATTTCATTTATTTTATTTCATTTATTTTGTATTTTATTTTATTTCATTTATTTCGTATTATATTTTATTTCAATTGTTTTATTTTGTATTTTATTTAAAATTGTTACTTTTTTTTTGTTTTATTTTGTATCATTATTCTTTACTCTGCAGGGAACTCTGCTCTATTTCATATCATTCTATTTTATTTTATTGTATTATATCAAATTATATATATTATTATATTTTCCACAAGTTTTCCCCCCTCGATGTATGATACAGTAAAACCCCGCGTATAAGAACTTAAAATTAAGAATCTGTCAGGCTGAAATTTTCATTTGCTTTCTTGTAAAAACTGAAGAACCATATGCAAAAGCATTGACCTGTATGTAAATAAAATAGGAAGAAAGGTGTTGTAATGATGAAGTGAGTGATGCTAATAGAACCTAGATTGTCTGATTTCAAGTTAAGCACATATATTAAAAATCTAGGTTGTTATACTCGGGGTTTTACTGTAGCGCTAATAAAGTGATTTGTAGTTTAAAGTTAATAAGTCATCTTCGCGCCCTGGGGCTGATAAAAACCTCAAAGGGTCGCCGATGAAATAATAAGATTTAATCATAGTTTAATCATAGCGGTTTTTATTTTACGTTCTTAGATACGCATATCTGAACTCTATGCGTTTACATTGTTGAATTGCTTGTAATAATAAATAAATGTCTGCTATAGCGAAAAATAATTTTCAAAAAGAAAAGTCTTCAGTTTGGTTTTGAATGTAGCTATCGATTCTGCTTTCTTAATTTCTTCAAGCTTCATCTTGAAAAGTGTAGACTGCGAGCAGCCCCTACTTTTCCCTCCGGATTCAGAAAATTTTAATCCCCGCCCGTCCGTGTTTTATTGAAATGCTCATTTTTCTCTCGTTTTCCTCGGAGTCTGGAGGGAAAAGAAGGGACTGTTCGCAGCCTAGAAAAGTGAGCACCGAATTGCTATATACTGCTATATCGTGGCCTTGAAAAACATTGCAAGGTTCTAAGTAAGCCAGTCTTCTATAAGATGACATTACATTAGCATGGCAAATTTTTCCAAAGACACTAGTATGGTGTCACTTCCCAAGATGACGACCCCATTTTTAACCGGAACGGTAGAAGTCTATATAATGCTCAGTTAATATCTGTAAAATTTACAACGACAGGTGTATTGTTTGCTTTCAACTATTTCTAAAAGGTTGTCCAATAGTTCAACAAGGATGCAGTTGTTTTAAAAATGGCCTCAAAACCACTCAAAATATCTTTATATTACTCACTTATATGTATATTGTTATAAGGATCCACGCGAGTATGAATTAGCGCTATTTGGACCCTGATACGTGAATGTTTGCGTTTTTTTAAAACTCTAATGTGTGAAATGTTCTTCGTTGAAACGTGATTCGTGAGTTGAGCTCCAATACAATACATTTTTTGACTAATGTATTGGACATTACTGGAAATCTACCACGTCATTCTTATAGTATACTGCAAAAACGGCTGAGTAGATACAATTAACTCGGTATATTGAGTTAATCATGCATTCAGGATGACACTTTATAGTGAGTAAACCCAACTCATTACTAAGAGTGAACATAAATGTAGATGTGCCATTGAGTACAATGTACTCAATATATTGAGTTGAACCTCACTTTTACTCTTGATCGATAGAGTTGGGTTTACTACGCACTATAAAGTGTCATCCTGAATGCATAATTAACTCAATGTACTGAGTTGTATCTACTCAGCCGTTTTTGCAGTGTAACAACGATTCCGGTGCCGGTAATATATTGGCCGAAGTGTTGGAGTGAATGAAGTACTTGGCCGAAAGATCACCACATTTCCCCCGCTTCTACTTCAAACACTCCTTATTCTTTCTCCGCCTACACTTCAATCGCTATCAAACTTCAACTCGTTTCCTCGTAGTTTCACATAAAAGAATGGCCTATTTTGCAGTCAATTATTTTCGTGAGAGAGGCTCCGTTTTTTCGTGAAGTTAATGAAACTAAATATCATTAATTTGAAAAACAGCTCTTGAATTGTGACACATTTGCCCGCTGTGATTCTCATAAAAAGTTCATTAGATTTTGCAAACGAGTTTTAATGTGATTCAAGTAGAGAATTGTTTGAAACATTACAAAAATGTTGCAATGTACGTTTAATTAAAGTAATTAAAGTAGGCCTTGATTATTATAGCCCCTTTGGAATTCTTCGTTGCTCACTAGCAGGTCAATTAGTAGTCAAACAGTAAAGACAAACCTGCATGTGATATTTCAGTCATTGACTGTGAATGTCGATTACACGCTCAAAAGGAACTGTGG
Organism: Metridium senile; assembly: GCA_949775045.1. NCBI lineage: Eukaryota > Metazoa > Cnidaria > Anthozoa > Actiniaria > Metridiidae > Metridium > Metridium senile. The sequence continues at coordinate 2,105,951 of OX459109.1, forward strand.
ATACGCATGCATGTACAACATATATGGTTGTTTTCGACTGCTAAGTACATTTTCATAAATTACCGTATTTACAGCTCGAATAAACGCCTTCCTCGAATAAGCGCCGCACTTAAACGCTATAGTCGTACTCTAAAACAGCATTGGAAATAAATTTTTATCGAAAGTTATACAAAAGCTGTATTCTTCAGTTCAAAGTTATTATATTTCACCGCTCGCCCATTAAGTTATCTCCCCGATATTCTTATTTCTGATCACCATCACCATCATTATCATCATCATTATCATCATCATCATCACCATTATCATCATCATCATCATTATCATCATCATCATCATCATCATCATCATCATCATCATCATCATCATCATCATCATCATCATCATCATCATCATCATCATTCTCACCATCATCATCATCAATCTTTCACTTTGACTCCTCAAAGTTCTTTAATTGTTATGCTTACTATATTCGATAATTTGGTATTTTATCACAAATATTATATTTGTCTTAATTTCATTCCTCCCTGCAGGGACGTTTCAAAGGCAAATCTGTACTCTGTTCTACCAAGATCACTTATCAAATTTTCGAATCTCATTAAACTGTAAGTATACCTTAATTATGTATTCTCCGCACGCACTTATTAAGAAATCCCACAATAGTGTCAAATCTCGCTTTCCTGCCACTGCAATCATTGAGATTCCGATTATTTTTTAGTTGTTTATCTCGCCGTTAATTTCGCTGTAGCATTTTCCGACTCCCGCTAGGATTGGCTGGCATCCCGGATAGACTTATATTGGGCTAACGCGTTGCTATGTATGTTTTCATCCAATAGTCTTCTTCACAGTTTTCTGCGCCATTTTGAAAGCCGGACTTTTGCATGATTTTGCTTTTGCCGGACTTTTGCATCGAAGAGAGACGAACGTTGAGTTTGCAATGATAGATACCTTTTAACACCTCGTGGGATAATTATTCACGTGTCTCTATCATTGCAAACACAATAATAAACAGACTATCAAACAACGTAGCAGTTTCTTCTTCAGCATGAGTTCTAACAACTTTTACTTACTTGTTCTTGTAGTAATATGTCTAAGAACAGTATCAGTGTTATCACAAAGGATGCTTTCAGAGGTCTCAATGCACTACAATACCTGTAAGTACTCTCTTTGCTTTGCCTTCCTCTGCTCTGCTCTGCTCTGCCTTCCTCTGCTCTGCTCTGCTCTGCCTTCATCTGCTCTGCTCTGCTCTGCTCTGCTCTGCTCTGCTCTGCTCTGCTCTGCTCTGCTCTGCTCTGCTCTGCTCTGCTCTGCTCTGCTCTGCTCTGCTCTGCTCTGCTCTGTTTTTAGAGTGGTTTCAGAATTGATCGTGACTTTATCCTTTCATTTTCCAGGGACCTCAGCTACAACAAGATAAAATTTTGGGAAGACAGCGATGTTTCTGCTCAACATCCTGCGTTGGAAACTATTGATTTATCTGGAAATCCGTTGTGGCTACCACCGGTTGAAATGCTTAAAGTACAATCTCTTAATGAGATAAGAGGACTTAGCTGGAGCGATCATTGCATTAACTGTAATCTTGTCAAGAATATGGAATTGAACAAGACTAAGAAGTACAAGGAAGGGAACTATGGCGACTACATCGTATGGCGCTGTAGAGGCATCGACTATACTGTATCAATGGAAACGCAGCGGTTCGCCAAATATGGTTTTTACCCAGAATGCTTTGGTGCTAACCGGAAGTGTTATGAGTCTCAGATTAAGGGGACCAAAAGCCACCGCTGCTGGCGAACTGATAACTTGATTCTTTACGTCGAATACTTGATCGCGATTGTTTCAATTTGTTTGAACGTTACCGTGGTATCCGTTACACTGTCGAGCCCCCTTAAAAAGAACGTGGCGATGCTGTTGGTGTCTAATCTAGCATTTAACGATCTCTTAAATGGTATATACAGCGTGTCTCTCACTATAGGCCGACAGGCGTCGTCGTATACAAAGTTCTTGACATATTCAAATGGATTGTGTTCAGTGCTTGGTTTCCTTTGGGTCTTGGCACAGTTCGGTACGATTCAGACTTCACTTTTACTAACCGTTGAGCGATACTTTACGATTGTATTTTCCATGCGACCTCACTTGAAACCAACAACAGCCGCTTGCAAATTCTTCATCGCAGTCACGTGGTTGATTTCCATTGTGGCAGCAGTGCTGCCATTGGTTGGTGTGGGCTCTTACGTCACTAACACCTACTGCGTGCCAATGCAGCCTTCGAAACTTGTCCCGGGCTCTTTCATGTATAGTGTATCCCTCTCGGTTTATGGTGTGTTTTTGTACTTCTTAACAGTGCCCATCTATATCAAAATCTTCGCTTATGTGAGGCACTCAAGCCAACAAGTGGGAATCAAACGGGACGCAAAGATTGCTGGTCGGATTCTAATCCTAGTTCTTACAAATATGGTTTTCTTTCTTACTCCAATCCTCATCGCGTTGTTATGGTTACTGACTGACGTGTTCAAGAAGAACATTTCAGTTGAGGCGCGCAATGTCCTCGTGGGGGTATTGCCGACATTTTGTTTCAGTTTGAACAGTTTTTTGAACCCTCTGCTGTACGCGTTTCGAAATAACCGGTTTAAACAGGCTTTGAGGTTTAGGTTGAATCGTCTTGTTATTAGGCAAACTGCAGTAGCTGATATCTCAATGAAATCAAGATCTGTAGTCATCAGTCAGATAGACCAATAATAAATATAGTATGAAAGGATGACCGCCGACCGGTTGGTAAAGCACTGGACTATACCGTACGGGAGGTGTGGGTTTCGCGTTCCTCGGGACCAATACTCAGGGTCTTACTCGACTCGGCAATCGGCAATGATATTTGCGCCCGCATTTCTACTGGTCAGTCGATTGACGAAAATATTTAAAAGATCGAATATATTCAAACCACAAACAACAGTCGTGCCGTGCCCCCGTGCATAGTCTTACGGAGAAGGCGCAGCCTTTTACAATTACATCTACAAATGTCTAGAACCTCACGTCTTCTCGGACTTCTCGGATAAGGACTAGCCTCCTCCGCATCCCTCTCTAGTAGCAGCACTACCAGATCACACACAGGGAGCCCAAGCTCGTCACTTGTGATGTTTGACAGTAAATGTATGGAGTCGCGAAATATCCTTTCGCTGTGCCTCAAACATACAATAATAAATACTTTTTTTGACGTAGATAGTTGTGTATAGCTAAAACTCGGTCACAGACTAGAAAACAGTTATACACAACTATCTACGTCAAAAAAGTATTTATTATTGTATATTTGAGGCACAGCGAAAGGATATTTCGCGACTCCATACATTTACTGTAAAACATCACAAGTGACGAGCTTGGGCTCACTGTGGATCACAGAGACGCCTGTGGAGTAGGCAAGGATAAGGACGTTAAACAGGATGTCACGTTTCTACGTACTCCAAATACATTGCAGACCCATTGCATAGGAGAGACAAGAGCATGGAGCTCACGGTGTTGTGGTATGACCTAGTTACCCAACATGGCCTACTTTCTACATTCGTATGAAAGAAAAATGTATAAACAAACATAAAAAATATAAAAACATTCTGAAATTGCAGTCAGGATTCATTATTATTAATTTTTTACGTTTTGTCCTTGACTTGAAAACTTGGAAGTATCATGATCAAGATACCAGAAATATATCGAACTCTCGTTAATGATCCGAGCGCGAGCACCGGCGCGCGCACACAACATTCAAATGCGCGTGCCACAACCACAACCTCCATCACTGATGAAGGTCCGTGATGATGGACGGAAACGTCTGATCTTCCAAGTTGTCAAGTCAGAGACAAAACGTAAACCACGCAGGCCGGTATACTGCAGCTTTGGAAAGACTGGAAATAACTGTGATATATGCAGTCATGTAACGACAAACTGCCGAGACAAATTCGTTGCACATTCCTGCAAGTTAGCGTTTAAATAATGACGTAAGAAGAGCTGAGAGCATATAAGTATTTATAAGTCTCTTGGACGTAATCATAACGTGATAAACTGTTATATATTGAGACAGATCATGTCGAAAACCTATATTTACTACTAAAGATATAATTTAGGTTGTTTTTTAAGATGGATGATCAGTGAATACCAATCTTACCAGATGTGAGATCATGTCAACTGGAATCACAAGTGAACACACCCCATTTGGACAATACACTGGTACCTTCAAGGGGTCTTTCTTTGAAATTCTCCAGTTTTGTGTTATCTATAGCACCGCTGTACTGTTTGAACAAAAGGCGCATTTGTACAGGGACATGAATGTGCGAAAAGTCAATTGTGCTTTCTATTAAAGCCTGGTTTTCACTTGCGACGCTACGCAAGCACAAACGCAAACGCAAGCGCAAACACAAGGGTTAATTTCATAGTGAAAACGAGACGTGAATAAGAGCAAGCGCAAGCACACTATCTACTAGTGCCACGCGCAAGCACAAGCGCAAGAAAAAAGGAACATTTTTGATATCTTGCGCTTGCGTTATCACTGCGTTAAACGGTTTCCACGACGAAATAAGGTCTCTTGCGCTTGCACCTGCGTTTGCGTCGCTAGTGAAAACCAGGTTTTATTTCCCGTGCTTTGCTTGGAATTTGTGAATATTTTAATACAAATCGAGGCTTAGCCTGTGCAAATACGCTTAGTCAAAAAGCACAGCGTTGCTAAAAAACGTGAGACTGGAGTATTTATGATGAGCTTTCCTGCCCTCATATGGGGTCCCCTCCCCTGGGTCTTTAAGCTATAAGAAAGGTGTTGGGAAGTTATATATTGATTTATTTTACTATATATATATATATTCATTCAAATGATAAATTCATTAAAGTGATAAAGTTACGATTACAATGGTATTACAATATTTTATTTTCATTGTCTTCCTTGTCAAAATTAAGTTAATCAAAAACCCTGTATTTACAGAATAGTCTTGTTATTCTTACAAATACACATATGATACAAACATTACAAGAAATGGAAAACTAACTTGCTGCTGAACAAGTGAATAGGCCTTTTGCAACACGCGACCCTATGGTGTCACGTGACCCTACCCCTATAAATCGAGCAGCTGTGTCAAAATGAACATCAGAAATGAAAAGAGCACCTCCATATTAGTAAGAAGCCAAAGTTTTAGCTCATTATGATGAGCATAGGAGAAATGGCATTAAATATAAAGTTCAATATTTTATAAGGATTTGTATGGAAAATGTGCACTCCTAATAAAATATTGAATTTTAAATTCATTGCCATTTCACTCATGTTACATATTATGAACTCAGATTTCGCCTTCATACTAATATTGAGGTGCTCTTCATTGCCTATGATGTTTATTTTGACTCAGCTACTCAATTTAAAAGGGGTAGGGTCACATGACACCATAAGGTCACGTGTTGCAAAATGCATATTGTCGATTAAGTGTGTTCATTTGGTTAGACATACTTTTATTTAGTACCATAAGTTTGGAATACAGAGGTCTAGAGGTCACATGACCCAACTACCTTTAATTCATCAGCTGTGTTAAAATGAATGTTGACATTAACACTAGCACTTGATTCTAAATACATAAGAAATGGTAAAAAATGGATATTCCTAAGGATTCGTATGGGAAAATAAAACAATAAAACTGGTGGTTTTTTCCCCATACAAATCCTTAGAAAATATTCAATTGTATATTCCTTGCTATTTTTTATGTATTTTAATAGAATCAAGAGCTGAAATTTTGACTTTTGCTAATGTCGACATGCTCTTTCCATTTCTGGGCATCATTTTGGCACAGCTGATGGATTTAAGGTAGCTGGGTCATGTGACCTCTAGCTGCAAAGTGCCTAATGTGTTTAGTAGGATAAGTAACAACTAAATTATTAGGTACAAGCTATCTTTAAAAACACTGAAATTGTTAATTTGCATACAAAGATTACAAGGTCTATTATGCAATAGAGAAAGAGTGATTTTCATTTTGTCTGTAAAAGTTTTTAAACGTAAGAGTTTTTTTGTTACTTTTTTTAACCCACATCCCTTAACCGAATAAATTAGAAATAAGATGTATTATGAACACTTAGTGTATTGGAACTCACTGCTTCATTTTTAGAGGTTTTGGAGCAGTAGAAGGCTCAGAAAATAATAACATGAAAAAAGTCAAGTGTTCATGGTTCGTTCGAGTATCCTCACTGTAAAACTATTAAATGTAAATAATTATTGCGTTATTGTATATTAATGTACATGTACCCCAATTTATGTATGCTAATAATCACATTTTTTTCATCTTGGAAATATATATTTCCTTAGACAACCTTTTTCAAATAGGTGTATGACATTATGATCAAAGTCCTTTTTGTCATTGAATGATCTTCCAACTATAACTGCTTTTTTTAAAACTGCTGTATTAGTAATACAGTTCAAAAAGAGTGATGTTCCTTCACCCATGGAAAAATAGCCAATGTAATAGCTAGTTGTAGTAGACTCTAAATGTATTGCTTTCTTTTTTTGATTTACAAACTATTCTAAAGTATTTGAGCACGCTCTGGTCGGCTGGCTACTGTGTTTATGTCAAAGGACAGTGAAAAAGTTCAAAACTATTCTAAATAAATAATTCTAAATAATTAGAAAAGCTCTTTAAAGGATTACCTGTGGTGTTTAGGCAGAAGACGAGCCACAAAGTTTTCGTGCAAAAAACAAGATGATCGCGGCTCGTCTTCGGCCTAAACACCACAGCTAATCATTTAAAGAGCTCTTCTAATTATTTTCTAAACCAAAGCTAGATAAAAACTACTGTTTACACGTACTACACTGACCCCGTCATGCAAAGCTAGATGTAAACACTGTTATCATGGCGTCACCACTGAAAACTGTCAATGATCTATTGATGCAAATGGCCTATTGTGTCTAAATACTTTGATATAAACACTGCGAGGTGTAGAGCATTCGAGAAGTCAAAGAAACACGATACCTCATGTTCCTTTACCACTTCTCTCTTGCTCTACAGCTCCCAGTGTGTTTATATCACAGTATATAGACATGTCAACACAAAGTCAACACAACACAAACAAAGTCAACACAAAGTCAACCTTTTTGGGTGTATAATTGTTCAAATATTGACAGTATATACTTAGACAGTACATTGACTATGAAAACACTGTACATTATTTTACTGAGGTCTGTCTCCAACCCCTCCTGCAAAATCATAAACCAGCTGAGAAACTTCTAGAGCTAATGCATCCGCATCCTCCCTTGAATCAGATTCAGCATACACACGAACAACATCTTCAGTGCCTGACGGTCTTGCAAATGATCTAGCTTGAGAAAATTTAGCAACAGCTTTATTAATAGCATCTTGAAGACCTTTAGGCTCTAGAGCTTCTGTCTCAATCTCTGAAGTCTTCAAAACTGTACGGTCCTGTACTTTGACCTTGAGCTGTCGATTGAACAAATCATTGTAGCAACTGTACCACTTGGGTAAGTCCCAGCGCCTGGAGTTCAGGATAGTTTCCACAACAAGCATATCACTCATGGCATCGCCTACTGATTGGTTAATCAAGTCGATCGTACTGACAAGCTCCAAGGCAGCTTTTTGTTGGTCTGACCCAGCTTCAGCAGATTTGGCCATTTTGTTTACCTTGCTGACTGCGTCTGCACTAAATAGGATGGTGCCGTGGCCATTTGCTTCAAAGTAGACACCAATGTCAAACTGTTCTGCTCTGTGATGGACATATTTGACCCCAGTCTTAGCAAATGCGACAGGTACTTTAAGTTCTTCTTGAGCATACTTAGTAGAGCTGCCGTTGGCATAAGCAGTCTGCACAAGACCCAGCTCTTTATCTAAAGTAATTTCAGCTTGATCTATCTTCTCTTTCAAATACCCTGCTATAAGCGTAGCAATCCTGTCGCCATCCAGCAAACGGAACTTCTTCTCATCATCGATGAAGAAATACATTACCCTATCGGCATCACCATCATAAGTAACACATTTGTCGCCTACACTGATTGTCATTCCTTCTGGCTCGCATTGGTGCAGTTTGACAAAATCAGCACCACATTTTTCATTCATCTTTTCAATGTTGCCTTCATTGTACACAGTTAACGGCAGTTCTCCTTTCATGTGACTTACAAGTTGTGTGATTTTGCTACCACCAACACCATTGGCTCCATCAAGTTTGATTTCTTGAGGTTTTTCTTTGCTTGTCATGGCTCTGAGTTGAAGGAATGCTTTGGAAAGCTTCTTGTAATAGCCTAACTCTGTTCCCTCGCCGTAGCCTCCAGCGGTGTTGTGACATCTTACCATGTAATGAAGCTGAGGAGTTGTTAGCACTCCTAGAATTGACAACCAAATTGAAGTATTAGAAATATTGTATTTCTATTAGTAACTATTAGTAAATTAGAACCACTCTATACTGAACCATCAAAAACCAAACCTCTGATCTTGGAGCAAGAGCAAAGTATTTTTATGGTTCCCACTCACAACCTCAGCCTTGATAGTATGGAATATGTTCTTTAAAATTTGACTACAGCTCAAGGTATTGTAAGGGTAGGGGGGGGGGGGGGGGGGGGGTGGGGGTGTAGAAGGGCTGGCATTTGCCCCCATCTACTCCGCCCCTGTACACACTATCTAGGCTGAGCTTGTTTGATTCGAACCGTGAAATCCAGATCATACATTTATTAAGTATTAATTAGTCATTTTCATATCGAGCAAGGGATTGGAACCAAGTTTCTCAAAATTAATTTAATTCAAAAATAAACCCATTCACACGAACGAACAAATACAAATTAGTAAGAATTGAAAGTTTGTGCAAATTGCAACCAAATTATGGTATTTTAATTGTTTTTCGAAAATACAAAGAATGTATGGTTTGGAAGGACGTTTTGGAAGGACACCATACATTTCCCTGTAATTTTGGCAGAGTTTGGATGCTCATAATGTTTTTTCTATTTAGCCAAATGTTCTGAAACTTGGTCAATAAGCTTATAATTGGTTACTCTCCCATAAGACGGGGTTATTTTTTCTGGAACCATAATTAAATTAGTTTTTTACACTCGTACCCAGTCCCTTGCTCGATATGGAAAAAGCCAATTCCTTCAAATTATTATTCTGTATTTTCATTATAATTGTCAATTCATGATCATTATTATCAATTTTATCATTATTATTATTACATAATTCATCATCTTGATTATTATCTCATCTATTTTATTATTATCACCACATTATCATTATCAATCAGGCTTGATTATCAATGATGTGATTCTTAGCTTGCCAGAAAGAAAACACTGGGGGAGGGGGTGTGTCTATACATGAACGTGATCCTATGTACATTTTACAATCTATTCTTCATATAACTCGTACCATAATCATGATAAATGCCTCCCATAGCTTGTATTCCATCCATCAAAGCCTTAGTAAATGACAACCCACTTGGCCTAGTATCTCTAGCAATGAAAATCTTAGAAGGCTTCGCTAGGTCCACACCAGTTTCGTTCACTATCTCTTTCAATGCGGAAGCAATATCGTCAGCATTTGCTAGCGAAGTGGCGTACTTTTCCCAAGAAGCATTCAACATCTCTCCCATTGGGTCCACTAGTTTAACACCATTGTCGTACACAGGATTATGCGAGGCGGTTATAACAACGCCTATTGCTTGCCCATCTTTCGCTCGAGAACGCAAACTTGCTAGCATTCCCATTCGAAACATAACAGGCTGCAAAATTTCTGCTCTGCAACGAAACCCGGCCGTTCCGTAGCCATACTTAACGTCAAGCTTTGGGTACTTCTTGCTTGCTTCACTAGCATTGTCGAGGAGTTTATCCATGTTAGAAGAAGAGGAAAGCCAAAGTTTTTAGAAGTTTGCAGTTCGATGATTTACACTGCAGTGATCAAAAGCCACGTCGATTCGACACAGGAACCCCGCGTTTATTGACATAACAAAATCTGAATTTTTTAAAGCTTTGAAAATACTCATTTTTTTTTTAAATATTATAATCATAAATCTTTTGTAATGATTGATTTATTGAATATATTAAAAACATATTTATTTCATTATTATTGTTTTTATTTTTAGATGAACGAAATTGTCTATTTGTGGGTTGCCTGTGTTTATTACCAACGCGTGCGTTTTTTGTTTTTTTCCGCTGGTCAAATCAGTCTGCTCACGCGGGCGCTTTCTCTCTACTGTTTTCGGCCATTTTGATCGTGGTTCGAATTCAAACTAAAGGTAAATCTCGTCAATCTTCAGCCATCTTATAACATACACTCATTCTTTACCCTCAAAATAAACAACTAGTAATCGGACTTTGTATACGTGGTCTTATTTTGTGTATTACACAAAGCGAAGTTATATTTTTCGCAGTATTACTATAATAGACCTGCCTCGAAGATATACCGAAATAATCCTGTTCGTTTTAAATAATAACTCAAAGCATCCTATACTCAACAATTATGTGATAGTAACCAAGAATGGTAGTGATATTGAAGTAATGATTCAGGGTAATAATGTTGTTTTCCTGTGTAATGTTTAGCTTTAAAATGGCTCCGAAAGAAATGGCAGTCGGTCTCCACAAGGGCCACAAAGTGACGAAAAATGTAACGAAGCCTAAGCCTTCTACGAGGAAAGGAGTAAGTATAGCATAAAATAGAGATTGTAATAATGTGTAATCTCAATTTTAGATTGTTTTAATTTGCAAACAAGTTATTGCATTTTAGTATGTTATAACTCAATGTGAGGTAGTTAACAATTTTGTTGAAGATGCTATTATTTCTATATTAAAATGATAAAAGGCTTCTAAAAATCATTATTTTCGCCAAGAACGTGGAGGTTCTTATTGATATATTGGTCTAAACACGTATAATCAAGGTGCTTACGATCATTATTCTTATCAAGAACATGAAGGTTATTGTTGAGATATTATGGGCATACATCTAAACACAAACAATCAAGGTGCTTGCAATCATTATTCTCGTCAAGAACATTGAGCTTATTGTTGAGATATAATTTATAGGCATACATCTAAACACGAATAATCAAGGTTATTGTTGATGTTATATTCATACATCTAAACACAAATAATCAAGGTTATTGTTAATATCATTAGCTAAAAAGGCTTTCAAACCAATCAATATCCTTCCTTCTCAAAAAAAGCACCACATTCTATAACTGACGCCTCAGTTTTCTAACTGTGGTCATGTAATGGGAATGTTGGCCGTCACGAGAAGGAGAGTAAATGCAGTTCCAGTGGTTGAGATCAAGGAGAACCTCTTTCTTAATGTTCAATGTTTTGACTCTCAATACTAGCTGCAACATATCCAGTTATTAGTGTAGAAATATTATTCAGAAAGTCAATGGTTATGCCAGAAGTGAAGTTAAGAAAGACAAATTACTTGTGTCACTCAAATAGAGCTTTTTACAGTCCGTTCATGGAATAAAGTTCCAAGTTGAGTTTTGAGTTGCCACACTTACCAAAACTAAAATTTATAATGCACATCAACTCAAAACTTTGACTTGGAACAATCATTGGTGGTCACTGAGCAGAACTGTGAGAAGGACAATTGTTTACATAGAAACACAACTACATAAAGTTGTACATTTACAAGGTTGCATATTTCTAAATGATTTGTGGTTTTCTCTACAGGCAAGAAATAACCGAGTCAAGTTTGTTCGTGATCTGGTACGAGAAGTTGTAGGTTTTGCACCTTACGAGAAGAGATGTATGGAATTGCTCAGAATTGGCAAGGACAAACGAGCACTGAAGTTCTGTAAAAAGAGAGTAAGTGTTTTATTTGAAACCCAAAATTTTCTAGAGAGCATTAGTCAAAGATAAGTAAATTACTACTTGACGTCACACTGAAAATTGTGTCACTTGTAAATGTTTGTTGATCTTGATTGGGAGAAATCCCTTAGGGATAGTTAGTATTTTTTCAGTTTTTGTTGTAATCATGAGCTTCAATTTCAAATTTACAGAGTCTGAATCGACCTTTACTGAATTCATTTTGTTGAGATATTATGGGCATACACCTAAACATGAATAATCAAGGTGCTTGCAATCATTATCCTCGTCAAGAACATGAAGGTTATTGTTAAGATATTATGGGCATACATCTAAACACAAATAATCAAGGTGCTTGCAATCATTATCCTCATCAAGAACATGAAGGTTATTGTTAAGATATTATAGGCACACATCTAAACACAAATAATCAAGGTGCTTGCAATCATTATCCTCATCAAGAACATGAAGGTTATTGTTAAGATATTATAGGCACACATCTAAACACAAATAATCAAGGTGCTTGCAATCATTATCCTCATCAAGAACATGAAGGTTATTGTTAAGATATTATAGGCACACATCTAAACACAAATAATCAAGGTGCTTGCAATCATTATCCTCGTCAAGAACATGGAGGTTATTGTTAAGATATTATAGGCACACATCTAAACACAAATAATCAAGGTGCTTGCAATCATTATCCTCGTCAAGAACATGGAGGTTATTGTTAAGATATTATAGGCACACATCTAAACACAAATAATCAAGGTGCTTGCAATCATTATCCTCGTCAAGAACATGGAGGTTATTGTTAAGATATTATAGGCACACATCTAAACACAAATAATCAAGGTGCTTGCAATCATTATCCTCGTCAAGAACATGGAGGTTATTGTTAAGATATTATAGGCACACATCTAAACACAAATAATCAAGGTGCTTGCAATCATTATCCTCGTCAAGAACATGGAGGTTATTGTTAAGATATTATAGGCACACATCTAAACACAAATAATCAAGGTGCTTGCAATCATTATCCTCGTCAAGAACATGGAGGTTATTGTTAAGATATTATAGGCACACATCTAAACACAAATAATCAAGGTGCTTGCAATCATTATCCTCGTCAAGAACATGGAGGTTATTGTTAAGATATTATAGGCATACATCTAAACACGAATAATCAAGGTGCTTGCAATCATTATCCTCGTCAAGAACACGAAGGTTATTGTTGAGATATTATAGGCATACACCTAAACACGAATAATCAAGGTGCTTGCAATCATTATCCTCGTCAAGAACATGAAGGTTATTGTTAAGATATTATAGGCACACATCTAAACACGAATAATCAAGGTGCTTGCAATAATTATCCTCGTCAAGAACATGAAGGTTATTGTTGAGATATTATAGGCACACATCTAAACACGAATAATTAAGGCGCTTTGCTTACACCTTTTTCTTATAAAATAGGATTATTGTTGATATCATAGTTGACATCTAAGCACAAACAATCGAGGTGCTTACAATGTGTAGTTCCAGAAAATATCCATACCCCCCCCCACGGAGGGTTTTTTATTTTTAGACCCCCCTACCCCCTGGAATTTCCATTCCAGAGGGTCTTCAAAAGACCCCCCTACCCCCTGGAATTTCCATAATTTTCCCACTTGCTTTAATACCCCCTGGAAAACCTCAAATTCATACCTAAAACGCTTTTTATGTCTATAATTCGCGGACAAAGGCGTTAATTAATGGCACAATTTTTGTTGTTATTACGCAGCCACAAAAAAGTAAAAAACATTTGATTTTCGGCTTCTGATTTTGTAAGTTACTGTGCATGATTATTTGCTTGGAGGTACCAACCAGTTTGAAGATAAATCTTGCAAATTTAGCCAGTTTATTTTTGAAAATATCGTGAAAAGCGTCCTGGCGCTGCCGCCATGGGTCCGTCCACAGGCTTCCCACACTATCAATTTGTGGTTTTGGGCTTCCTGTGGTATTTAACGGCTCTTTCGAAGTTCAATATGGATAACGTTCAAATATGGTCCTGTTTGAAATCTCTTCTTTAGTCAGTAATATTTTTTGTTTCGATAATAAAAGATTATGAGTTTATGAACGTTTCTGTGTGGTTTTCTTGGGTTTTGGTGGCCATTTAAGGAGGTTTTGAGGATGGCGAATTTCAACGGTCATCGGCGTGTCAATAAAATTACACAAGGTAGGCAGCTCTTGGCCCAGCGGACCCCAATCACCTCTAAATATCACCCGAAAATCCACTCTTTCCCTATGACTACAAAACTCAGCTTTTGATACAGTACAAAGTAGATATAAAAGAACAATATTCCAAAATTTCAAACGAATCGATCAATTTTTTCCCCATAAAAGGTTCTGCTAAACGTTCGAAATGTGCTTTCTCCCTATGCTCTGACAATCGAGAGCGACCAAGCGCTAACGAAACAACAACTTGCCCCCCTCCCCCACACTTAATTACATAACGTAAATGTTCGAACTTCTAATTACAAAATGCAAAATACATATTTGGTTAGTGGAAGAATATATTTTTCTTGTGGATAAAGAAAGTTGCTTTTATTTTTTGCGTTATAAAAATCAAAAATTGCTTTATATTCGAGCCATGTTTCAAGTGTGGGGGAGGGGGGCAAGTTGTTGTTTCGTTAGCAGGTTAGCGCTTGGTCGCTCTCGATTGTCAGAGCATAGGGAGAAAACACATTTCGAACGTTTAGCAGAACCTTTTATGGGGAAAAAATTGATCGATTCGTTTGAAATTTTGGAATATTGTTCTTTTATATCTACTTTGTACTGTATCAAAAGCTGAGTTTTGTAGTCATAGGGAAAGAGTGGATTTTCGGGTGATATTTAGAGGTGATTGGGGTCCGCTGGGCCAAGAGCTGCCTACCTTGTGTAATTTTATTGACACGCCGATGACCGTTGAAATTCGCCATCTTCAAAACCTCCTTAAATGGCCACCAAAACCCAAGAAAACCACACAGAAACGTTCATAAACTCATAATCTTTTATTATCGAAACAAAAAATATTACTGACTAAAGAAGAGATTTCAAACAGGACCATATTTGAACGTTATCCATATTGAACTTCGCAAGAGCCGTTAAATACCACAGGAAGCCCAAAACCACAAATTGATAGTGTGGGAAGCCTGTGGTCCGTCGAAGGCCATTTCACATGAGCACAGTTTATGTGTTACAAATTTCCATCAGAGATCGCGATTTATAGCAAAAAACGGTTAAATACTTTCAGAATATGTTTTTGCCTTTTTTAACAGTTAAAATGTCATGCTTTTACAGTGCTTTTGGATCCTTTTGCAAGCTAAACAACACTACACTGGTCGTTGATAAGCGTAACGTGACATTTGACACGTGAACGGTAAGGCGCAATTAGAGGGACTGGGAACGACTTGGCCGCCATTTTGTCTTGCTCGAAGCAAGAAATGCAACTTAGAGAGACAAAGTGTTGAAATAAATGCCTGAAAAATCTCGGAAGCTTTACAACAAGCAATTTCAGATGCACTTTAATAGCAAGAGTATTTCTTTGGTTTCGTTTCCTGCTACCGATAGCGAATTACGGTACTATACGTATCTCTTGTAACCCTCTGGAAAAATACGTTTTTATACCCCCCTCTCCCTCGGAAATTTTCCACTTTTAGACCCCCCTACCCCTCGGAATTTCCGTGACCCTCCGTGGGGGGGGTATGGATATTTTCTGGAACTACACAATCATTATTATTAATAACATTAGTTAAAAAAAGGCTTTCAAACCAATCAATATCCTTCCTTCTCAAAAAAAGCACCACATTCTATAACTGACGCCTCAGTTTTCTAACTGTGGTCATGTAATGGGAATGTTGGCCGTCACGAGAAGGAGAATAAATGCAGTTCCAGTGGGTGAGATCAAGGAGAACCTCTTTCTAAATGTTCAATGTTTTGACTCTCAATACTAGCTGCAACATATCCAGTTATTAGTATAGGAAATCACACTGTTCGATAAGAATTAATGACTTTTTCTGAAGGTTTTCTTAAGAGCGCGCACCGGAAAAAATATGGGTCATTTGATAATAAGATTTATGCACTCTTTCTTGCTATTATTCTTGAAAGTTTTTTGTTTTAAATTTTCTTTGTGTATTTTATTTATTTTTTGTTAGTTTGTTTATCTATTTGTTTATTCAATATTCGCTTGTCTATTTACAGCCAAACCTACAGAAGCGTTCCTATCGAGGTTGGAAGGCTCGATTTATTCTTCCAAACTTGATTTGAAATTTGGTTTGAAATTTGCATAAATGAATCGAATCTTGTTAGTTTCAAATTGCAGACTTCAACTGTCAACCGATAATGGTCCCGAAATCACGATCTGTGGTCAATAACTGATAATGCTATTGTAATAGAATACTTTAGTAAGTATTTATAACAATATTTCTGTAAGCAGACCAGGTTTAGCAAGTTTCTGTTGTCCAAAAAAACATTGAAAGTAATGTTTTGATTTGAGGCGGTTTTTGAAACTTAAAAGTTTCGATTCATTTATGCAAATTTCAAAACAAATTTCAAATCAAGTTTGGAAGAATAAATCGAGCCTTCCAACCTCGATAGGAACGCTTCTGTAGGTTTGGCTGTAATAAACTATTTATATTTTCAGTTATTTATTTATTTATTCATTTTATTTATATTATAATTTATTGATTTTTTTTTTCCTCCTGTCTAGCTCGGCACACACGTCAGAGGCAAGAGAAAGCGTGAAGAGATCCAGGGTGCTTTGGCTGCCATGAGGAAACAACAGCAACAACAACAACAGGCCCAGCAACATTAAATTGTATCATTCTAATAAAACTGCCATTGGTTGACCCTTGTTGATATGTATTATTGTATGGAGGGGTTTTTCTTTACTATGTCACTTCCTTTTTTTATTGGGATTCCTGTGGCATTACCCAGTTCCTCTTGAAACAGGAAGCCCAAAAGTAAAAAAAAGGAGCTAAATCAGCTGGCCCTGGGGGCTTTGTTCTAGACTGCAAAAAAGTCCCTACTTTTACACGAAAACTCTGAGGAAACAAGTTAAATTTTGATCTGACACCCTTGCTATAATCCTAGCTCTCCTCATTCTCCCAGCCAGAATTTTGGTCAATCGAAGTTCAACTCGTTTCCTCAAGAGTTTTCGCATAATTGTTTTGCAGTCTAGCTTTGTTCTAAAACTATAGTCTTTTCCAAAAGTAGTTGGCACGATGTTAGTATTAAAATCTCAGTGACTACTTGATGTATTCAGTTACCCCACACAACCCCAAGCGCATTGATAGGTCAACCACATAGGCACCAAACATTGGTGGCAAGTAGCAGAATTTCAGCAGTGCTATAATGATTCTGTGCCAACACTTTACAAAGATTGTAGATAAACCAGTTAACAATTATCCTAACAGCAATAATGCCTTCGTACTTAGTTGCATATCCGTGAGTCGTCTCGTGACATTTGATTCAACATCGGCATAATAATTCATTTTGCTATTTTAACCGTTCAAAAATAAGGTCGTTAAGTGTGCATTGGTTTTTCTGCAGTTTATTAATTACCGATAACCTCTGATCAGTACATGTATCTACATATGTAACTACATTCTATTATGGACGCAATCTGGTCATAAACTTCTTTTTCGCTGTTTCAAGCGCTAATAAGGGTCTATTTACGCAGGCTACGGATTTTGATACAATTTAGCCTGAGTATCGGGATAGGGGAGGGGGGAGAGAGGTCCCGCTCTCGCTCGGAAGGACCTGGTCCTCGGAATAGATACAATTTAATACAATGTGATATTGTAGAAAATATCCTTGCCCGAAGGCGGATTCAACTAAACTATGCCAAAAATTCCTGTTCTTGAATTCCTAATGAAATTCCTTGGCATGACCCATTGCTTTGAAATACGGGTAAAAAATTAAAGATATCTGACATCGGTCGATGCACAGAATAGACCTTTTCACGGTTGTCGGCCGTACACGTACAACCTCCTCGATAGCGTTTAAAATATTCTTTACAATTTGACTACAGCTAAGGAGTGTTCACATTATCAAACAATTGAAACACTTCAAAATTCCACTGGATGTGGTCAAATTCTAAAGAATATATTACACGCTATCGAGGCTGAGGTTGTTCGATGAGTGACAGCAGGAGCCCGTGACAGTGAAAAGTTCTATTATGACAAGCACTGTCCGCGATCCGATGGATCGGAAACGTCCCTATTGATGGAGCGGATTAAACTCGTAAAGTAGCAAAATTATAATTTATCATGCGCTGACTCGAATTAATATCGACTTGGAACTATCGTTCGTGGTCACTGAACGGAACTGTGAAAAGGACAATAGTCCTATACAGTCCTTTCAGTGACCACGAACAGTCCTTTTCACAGTTCCGTTCAGTGACCACGACGGATAGTTCCAAGTCGAGGTTCCAGTTGCTGCGCATCATAAATTATAGTTTTGCTATGAGCAGTAACTGGAACCTCGACTTGGAACTATTATTCGTGATCACTGAACGGAACTGTGAAAAGGGCAATTCTCCCTGCAGCAATATATCAGTTTGTGCATTTCCTTATCTGAATAGCGGTGCATATCAGTATAGCGCCTCCCCATTGCTCCCTTAATCGCCACCGATCTGGGGATTTCCCGTTCGCGGTTGGAAACCTAAGATACTCTAACTTTAGCCAAGTACGCCAAAGGTCACCGTCTATCAAAAAAAAAACTCGTGTTTATGTAATCATATCAGAACACGACAATGTTATGATTCCAAAGTCTTGCGGTGGACGGGGAGCCATTTCACCACATCAAAGGCTCCTTTCTCGTCCTGTGGACCAAAATAGCACCATCTTTAGTCGGTCTTGAAGCTCATTGACCGACACTCACGAAAGCGCTCTATATAAATGGTATAGGTAGACGAATGTTACACTGACAGAGACTCGGACGACGTAAATATTAGCAATGGAAGTTAAGATATCTTCTTATTTGCTTCGTGGATTTGCCTTGTGGATAATGCTATCATTATGCCGCTGTTCTACGGACTCGTACAAGGATCGCAGTCAAGGTGAAGTGATTTTGATATTGATAACGAAGACATTTAATATCCAACTAAGATTAATATATATACATGAATATATTCGGCATTAACTCCGATTTGACTTATTCTTTTAGATATGTTTTGACTAATCGTTTAACTAATACGAGTCTTTAGTAAGTATACCGGTTAAAAAAATTCAAAGCAACCATAATCCAAATATTTTTTTTAAATGTAGATATAGATAAAATTCCAAAACAGATATCATAAACGTGATAGAACAGAGTAATTAGCTATCGTATATATCGTATAACCAACTAGTTACATTAAGTAAACAACACTTGTATCTATTAGAATTGTATTCAGACAAACACAATAGCAAACAATAGAATTGCAGTGATATTGTCAGATAACACAATAGAAAACAATAGAATTACGATGTAATTGTCTGATAAACAACACAAAACAATAGAATTGCAGTGATATTGTCTGATAAACAATAGAACACAATAGAATTGCGATGTAATTGTCTGATAAACAACAGAAAACAATAGAATCTGAGTACAATTGTCAGACAACACAATAGAAAACAAAAGAAATATATGAGAGCCGGAATTGTCAGATAAACACAATATATAACAATGAATTGCAGTGTAATCACGCTTTAATAAAATAATGATTTTCTCTTTTTAGAGCAATTTATCAAGACTTTGAAAACCTTCACAATAGTCAACCCAGAAATCAAAATTATCAACCGCAACGGAATCGAGACAAACTCTTCTCTTCAAGTCAGATTTAGCGCCTTCAATGAGGACTTTCTACTGGATCTACAGTTAAATAACAACCTCGTCCCGCAAGGTTACTCGATAGATGTGCTCCCACACGCGGGATTTTCGCGGGTCGGACATGTAAGGAGGTGCTATTATAATGGAAAGTCAAGACTACATAGTGATTCTAGCGTTGCTATTAGCAACTGTAACGGCCTGGTAAGAATATCAACCACATTTCGTGATTAGAGTGGGCTAAAAAAATATGCGAGTATGTTTCTGGTTAGACCAGAACGCGTTGCTATGTACATTTCGACCCAATTCGTAAAAAGTTCCCACAGTGATATCGTAATGCATATATACGACAAAGAATTTGAAATTGGGTCAAAACGTAGTACAGAGCAATGCGTAAAACAAGAGATCAAACTGATGCTAAAAACAGCTGAAAATCGACTATTCAGAAGAGTTTTATGATAACTAGGGCCTTTATTCACTATCAACAATAAGTACACATTAATTTGAACATAAATGTAGCGTTCTATAGTACCCTTGTTTTGCTAAGCCAGTCAGTTTCATAAATTGCAGGTACGCGTTCTCTCTAAGTTAGGACTGGGATTGAAAAGAGGCATCAAATTGATAATCAAAATGTCATTTCTCTGTGTATAGCGTATTTTATGGTGAACGCTTACACGCTTTTTTACTGGTTGATTTGTGGAGGGCGGGCTCACATTGACGAAAAGAAGATTATCGTATTGACTCGATTAAGCGCCGCGGCGCTTATTAAATTTTTCTCGATCCCACTGTCCCCTTCTTGATCAGAACTACGAATATTGGGGAGATAACTTAATGGACGAGCATTAAAATATAATTACTTTGAACTGAAGAATATATATATATAGCTTTTGATAACAAGTTATTTTCAATGCTGTTCTAGAGTAAGACCCCGTCTACACGGATCCGGATACTTTTGAAACCGCATACTTTTTGATGCCAATCGGCCTATCGTCCACACGAATCCAGTGAATCCGGTCACCGAAACCGCATACTTTTACTTGAATCTTCCGGATACGCGGATTCCTGTGGACGCAGATATTTCTATGCGAGGCCTAACATTATCGATTATAGCGTTAAAATGCGGCGCTTATTCGAGTAAATATACGGTGTTAACTTTTTTCTTTGAAATTCGATTCTACCACTAGATGGCATCCATATTGTTATCTTTTTGGTCTTAAAATATTTTCAAAATGTTTATGTACCAGATTCTAAAGAGAACGCAAGGTCAAACGATTTATCAATGATTTCCATGTGTTTTCTGTCTATTATTCCCTATCTGATTTATCTATATAGCTTGGGATTATAAGACTTGGCCTAGAGCAGTATTTCATTGAGCCAATGAAGACAAAGGGACATCTGGCACATTTAGTTTATCGGAGGGCTGATCTGCCCTTAGACGAGCCCTCGGTACCACTAGGATGCTCAGTGGTTAAAGGTATTGCAAATGATTATATGATGCCGTCGTGGAGATGATGATGAACCTGATGATGATGGTGGTGGTGGTGGTGGTGATGGTGATAAAGATGATGATGGTGATGGTGGTGATGATGATGAACATGATTGTAGTGACGGTGATGGTGATGTTGATGATAATGATGGTGGTAGTTGATGAAATCATAATGATGCATGATTTGATGATGATGATGATTGTGATAGTACCGGTGACAATAATGGGGACGGTTGATGATTATGATGTTGATGACGATGATGGTGATGATGGTGGTGGTGGTCGATGATGATGATGATGGTGCTGGTAATAGTGGTGATGATGGTGATGATGGTGATATAATGATGGTGATGGTGGTGGTGGTGGGGCATGGTGATGATGGTGGTTGTAGTAGTGGTGTTGATGGTGATGGCTGTGGTGATGATGGTGGTGGTGGAGCATGGTGGCCGATGGTGATAATGGTGATGATGGTGGTGGTAGTAGTGGTGATGGTGGTGATATGATGGTGGTGATGATGGTGGTGGTGGAGCATGGTGATGATGGTGGTGGTGGTGGTGGTAGTGGTAGTGGTAGTGTGGTGAGGGTGCCGGGTTGATGTTGATCAGTGGTGGTGGTTCTGATAATGATGTTGATATGATGATTGTTCAATGGTGGTTGATAAATAATCATGATGATAATAATAATAACGATGTTGTTAAAAATGATGATGATGACAATGATGATGATACTTATAATGGTGCATGGCCGACCTTGATGGATTTATAAACTTTACATGCATGTGCGACACATTTGATTAAAAAACATACTGTTCATATTCTGTTGATGAAGGTCAAGGGTATCTCCTTGGCACGATGTCCAGCCACAAAATATTCAAATCCTTCCGGGTATTGATTTTATGAATTAAAAGATCCCCTGTAGATTCTCAAGGCAGAGTTCACAGAATAATATACACGAAATGTGAATTTATCACGCACCTTTGAAGGTTTTATTGAGCCGGATTTGGGGGGTTTTTATCTAAGGAAGCCATGATACCATAACTGAATTCGAATGACCACAAAATCTTGAAAGTTTATTTATAGAACGGTTTTTAATTGATGAGATTTGATCGCTGTAGAGGATTTAATTCGAGTGTTTTCAGAATACCAGCAAAAGTAATGAGAACATAATTTTGTGACTTAATTCGTATTACCAAAACCAGTACTGGTAATGGACCGGACTGACGACAGTTAGCAACTATGACAGTCCAAGAATAATACGTTTTGGTAGCTCGTGATCGATCGGAAGAGAACAATTATAGTAGGGATTCTCTTCCGATTAAACGGTCTGGTCTTCATGATTGTAAATTAATTGCGTAGCAGATGTGTGCCTTAATATAGCAGTCTGATAAATCCTCCACATTTCTCGTGAACAATTGTCAGTCATGATTATAAACTGCGTGGCTGCGATGCGTGCCTTATAATATAGCAGTCTGATAACTCCTCCTCACTTCTTGTGTAAAATAATTATGATTGTGATGATTTGCTTGATTGTGAACTGCATGGCAGCAATGTGCGCCGAAGTCTTATTTCTCGTGTAAAACTGTCATATCGATTGTATATAAACTGCGTGGCTGTCCTTTACATTCTTCATCTAAATAGACAGATAAAGTACTTGTCTCAATGGTGTGATCCCTGCTTAGCGGAGACTGTTTTACATTTTTTAATTACTGTTTTTTTATGCTCACAAGCTAGGGCAATATATTGACCCGGGTAAAATACTGAGTGATATTTCCTTCTTGAGGTTGTAGAAGGGAGTTGTGGAATTGTGATAATGTTCCGCATGTAGCTGCATGTCGGCTTGTGTGAGGCAAAATAGATACGACATGCATGCATCATGATGCCTTCGGGTAAAAAAAGCCTTCGGCGCATTCCATATCACAGATATGCCTATTATTCAGTTGCAATCTCAACCTGTTAAAACAAGAAAAACATCTCGCGCGTTAATCAAAGTCTTTTGTTACTTCTTACCTACAATATCATATATGGTAATGGCATTGTTTTCAAGATTGCATACGGTATTTCTGATACGCGAGCTTCATGTACAATGAAGATTATCGATGGTGTAGTGATGATGATGATGAGGACGCCAGCGATAATGCTGGTGATGATCATAGAGATCATGATGGTGATTTTGATGATGATGACGGGGGTAATGATAATGATGATGACGAGGAGATCAATAGTGTTGATGATGACGATTATGATTATTATGATGTTGATGACGATGACGGTGATATATATGCTGACCTGTTTGCATTTAACTTATATTTGTGAACCATACAACACAAATACGGATACAGTAAAAACCCGCATATAAAAGTACACACGATTTTCGGTTCAGGCTGATTTTGTTCTTATATATCTTATATATTGTTCTTATGTATATGGTAGAAATACCGTCATCCTTTGCATGCTTCATAGTGCGGACCGTAGACTGATCGTGACAACGATTATTGAAATATAATAGGTATATGTAGGGCTAACTTAATCTCATGTCCATACATAGGTCCAAGTACGCTTCCGAGTGAGCCTGTTAATATTAGTGCCAGTTATCAGTCAACTAGATTAGAGCGTACCCGTCGAGCATCAAGCGATGACGTCACCATGCAGTTACTTGTAGTCGTCGATAAGAGCATGATTGATTTCCATGGCAACGACACTATAGAAGAGTATGCATTGACTATAATGAACATGGTATGTACATTGGGAGAGAGAGAGAGAGAGAGAGTTAAACTCTGTCCATCCTTCCATCCTTCCTTCCTTCCTTCCTTCCTTCCTTCCTTCCTTCCTTATTCATTTTCCATATGATCTTTTCAGGTATCTGAGATATACAGAGATCCAAGCATAGGAGTTGCCATGAATGTTGAAGTTGTTCGACTTATATTGCTCTATGACCAACCGGTACGTTTGTTGATTGAAGCAATACGTATACGTTCCAAGTGGTTGGTGCTACGATGGGGAGGGCATGGTGCATGTCATTGTGATGATGATGATGATGATGATAGATATGATGATGAAGATGATAAAGATGATGATGATGATGAAGATGATGAAGATGATGAAGATGAGAAAGATGATGATGAAGATGATAAAGATGATGAAGATGATGAAGATGAGAAAGATGATGATGAAGATGATGAAGATGATGAAGATGAGAAAGATGATGATGAAGATGATAAAGATGATGAAGATGATGAAGATGATAAAGATGATAAAGATGATGATGATGATGATGATGATGATGATGATGATGATGATGATGATAAAGATGATGATGATGATGATGATGATGATGATGATGATGATGATGATGATGATGATAAAGATGATGATGATGATGAAGATGATGAAGATGATAGAGATGATGAAGATGATAAAGATGATGATGGTGATAAAAAAATGATAAAGATGGTGATGATGATGAAAATGTTCATGATGAAGATGATAAAGATAGTAATAAATATGATTAAGACGATAAAGATGATGATTATTATTATTATGATATATGAAATAATTTGTATAACGATGTTGATGATGGTGAAAATAGAAAAGATGGCAATAAAATGGGGAGGATAGAGTGAAGAAAAATAAAACCCGTGCCCGTGAAACAAAATTAAATAGTCAAGGTGTAATAGTAATGGAATTAGAGACTGCTAAGGTGTATTAGTCTAATATCTATTTCACGGGTTAAATGACTTCACTATAATGATTATGATAGTAGTAATTAACGATGAAGCCGGGTGGTTGCGATGATAATTATTATGATTATTATTACATCGTAATGCTCATGATGATCATTTTCTCACATTCAATACAATTGCCTTTATTCAGAAAGGACTATCTATTTCGTCCAATGGTCGTAACACACTACGTAGTTTCTGTGCCTGGCAGAAAAGTCTACGATGGAAGAAAGGAGAAAATATACGAGAGCACGCGGACTATGATGCTGCAGTGCTTATGACAAGGTAACTATAGTGATATCCTTAATGGGGTGAAAGTGGAGAAACTCCTCAGTTAAAAAGTGTGTTGGGATTCATGTCAGATATTTCCTATTTCAGGACAGATATTTGTGCCGATAGTGTGGTCCCTTGTGCTACAGTTGGTAAGGTTTTTCTCTTCTCTTCTCTTCTCTTCTCTTCTCTTCTCTTCTCTTCTCTTCTCTTCTCTTCTCTTCTCTTCTCTTCTCTTCTCTTCTCTTCTCTTCTCTTCTCTTCTCTTCTCTTCTCTTCTCTTCTCTTCTCTTCTCTTCTCTTCTCTTCTCTTCTCTTCTCTTCTCTTCTCTTCTCTTCTCTTCTCTTCTCTTCTCTTCTCTTCTCTTCTTTAAACGTGTTTCTAACGCTGTTTATAACCTGTTTTCTAAACCTGTTTACAACCTGTTTTCAGGAATGGGTTTTCTGTTTGGTATGTGTGATCTTAACAGAAGATGTAGTGTTTCTGAAGACAAAGGTCTTAACGTAGCATTTACAGTAGCACACGAACTGGGTCATAAGTAAGTCATCGAATATCATCTTCATTATCATGACACATGCCATTATCATGATCATCTTCGTCATATTGCTAATGTAATTGCGTCATCGTCATTAATATCATTTTCGTCATCATATAAATCATAATTATCCTTTATCATTGTCATATACTTGTTAAAATTCTTAACATCATCATCGATAATGATTATCATATTCATCAATATATTCATCATCATCTTTATCATCACAATCGTCATCACCATTATCATCGTTATCATCCCTACCATCATCGTCACAATATCATCATCATCGTCACCATCATCATCGTCACCATCATTATCATCATCACCATCATCATCACCATTGTCATCATCATCAACACCACCATCAACACCACCATCATCACCATATTATCATCACCGTCGTCATCTTCATCACCATCGCGTACCATCACCTACCACATGCATCACGTCCCATCATCATATCACCATCATCATCATCATCATTACCACCACCACCACGTTCACCACCACCACCATCATCATCATAATCATTATAATATGATATAATAACATCTTCTATATTTATTTTAGTCTAGGTATCTATCACGATGGCGACGGTAACTCGTGTTCTGATTCGTCAGGAGTATTTCCACACGTCATGTCCTCACGCTGGTTGCTAAGAAACAAACATGGAAGTATGAAATGGTCTGAATGTAGTAAGAAGTCACTGAGATCTTTCTTGAAGTAAGCATTTTAATCATGCCAAGAACATATGATATTTTTCTCATGTATCTGTGTTTCACTTATACACCGAACGCATTTCATGCTTTATTCACTTCACTTCTGCGTTTCCATTTACGTTGTTCAAATTCACCTAAGAGATTAATATCACCCTGGGACCCCACATTTGCTCTATACTACTTGGTCCGACTGCGTATCCAGCGTGGTTGGTCCTTGTGGTGTAGTGGTAACATGTCGGACTAAAAAGCCGAAACCGTGGGGTTCAATTTCCCCAAGGGCATATGATATTTTTCTCACACTGCAAAAACGGCTGAGTAGATACAACACAGTATATTGCGTTAATCATGCATTCAGGATGACACTTTATAGTGAGTAAATACAACTCTATAGTGAGTAAACCCAACTCATTATTGAGTAAAAGTGAGGTTAAACTCAATATATTGAGTACATTGTACTCAATGGTGCGTCTTCTTCTACTGTACTCTCAAAAATGAGTTGTATTTACTCACAATAAAGTGTTATCCTGAATGCATGGTTAACGCAATATACTGTGTTGCATCTACTCAGCCGTTTTTACAGTGCATGTATCGATCTTTATCATCGTTAAGTTATTGTTATCGTTTATATAAAACATTTATATCTCCTGTTTTTTTATTTGTTTTCATTCTCGGAAGCCCAGGGTAGGGTCGTTAGGGACGGGAGATAAGTAAGTGTGATTTTCTCACGTTCCTATAAACCACAACGACCCTACCCCACTATGTAGCCCCTGGATTTCCGAAGATGAATGTTTCTTTGATTGTTTATTAACTATTTTGTTCCTCATAAACTTCATCGCCAGGATCTGCGAGGTTTGATGTTTCTATGATTGTGCATTTAGCTAGTTTGTTCCTTTTAAATTTCACTCCTAGGGTCTCCGAGGTTGAATGTTTCTTAAATTTTTATTTCAACAATTTCTTTGTTTCTTTTGAATTTAATTCCCAGGGTCTCCGAGGTTGGATATTTCTTTGATTGTTTATTAACTAGATCGTTCTTTTGTTCCAGCTCTAAGGAGAGTATATGCCTACGTCATCGTGTCACTAACAAGAAGCTGGACCTGCCCGGTGATCTTCCTGGTGTACGATACAGTGCCGATGACCAGTGTCGATTACAGTATGGCAACAGAGCTAGACAATGCAGCAAATATAAGGTATGATGGCAGGACTATCACTCACTCCGATTGGTTGAGGCGCGTGCTATATATGAGAGCACACTACACGCGCGTTTGCATGTTTGTGCTGTGCTGTGCTGTGCTGTGCTGTGCTGTGCTGTGCTGTGCTGTGCTGTGCTGTGCTGTGCTGTGCTGTGCTGTGCTGTGCTGTGCTGTGCTGTGCTGTGCTGTGCTGTGCTGTGCTGTGCTGTGCTGTGTGCTGATTGATCGACTGAGTGATTGACTGAGTGATTGATTGACTGACTGATTGATTGATTGATTGATTTTAATTGATTGATTGATTGATTGATTAATTGACTGACTGACTGACTGACTGACTGACTGACTGACTGACTGACTGACTGACTGACTGACTGACTGATTGATTGATTGATTGATTGATTGATTGATTGATGGATGGATGGATTGATTGATTGATTGATTGATTTTAATTGATTGATTGATTGATTGATTGATTGACTGATTGATTGATTGAGTGACTGATTGATTTTAATTGATTGATTGATTGAGTGATTGATTGACGGACTGATCGACTGATTAACAAATTCATTGATTGATAGAATGAGTGAGAGACTTGGCTATATACTATTTAAAAATAGTTGTTTATAATTAATTTGGTGTTTATTTTCAGTCGAAACTTTGTCGTGAACTGTGGTGTGAAATCAAAGGAGAATCTTTGTGTCGATCTAAACTCAGTCCCCCTGCACGAGGCACTGCCTGTGGTCACGATAAGGTATACACTGCATACTCACGTATACACATACATAAAATATTTGAGTTTCATTTTATGTTCAAAACGTACGTTTTATGTTGCTAAAATACAATTATGCTCGAACAAATACGATGGTGATATTATCTTATATGGCACGAAAGTATATTTTTGATTGTAAAATTACATTATTGTTGTGTCCTTACTTACGTGTTGTGTTATTTGGATCAGTGGTGTATGTATGGATCGTGTGTTGAGAATACTCTCATACCACATCGTCGAGATGGGGGCTGGTCAACATGGAGTACATGGAGTTCCTGTTCACGGTCTTGTGGCACCGGTGTGATGTCTATTACTAGAAGATGTAACAATCCAAGGTATGCACTGCAAAAACGGCTGAGTAGATACAACACAGTATATTGCGTTAATCATGCATTCAGGATGACACTTTATAGTGAGTAAACACAACTCATTATTGAGTAAAAGTGAGGTTAAACTCAATTTATTGAGTACATTGTATATACTCAATGGTGCGTCTTCATCTATGTTTACTCTCAATAATGAGTTGTGTTTACTCACTATAAAGTGTTATCCTGAATGCATGATTAACGCAATATACTGTGTTGTATCTACTCAGCCGTTTTTACAGTGTGGGAGTGCATTTAGTATTTCCATAATATATTACTACATCAACTTACCTCTTTTTTCCCCAAAAAACACCTTCCCTATCACTATCAACCTATCACGGAACCACCGCCACTATCTAACGCTTACTGTAACCCCCTCCACCATTATCATTGTTAGTGCAGATCACTAACAGTTTAGTTTTTCCTTTAGTTTTGTATTTGTTTTTCTTTCAATTGTTTTTCGGTTCGTTAATTTTGTTCCACATTCCTTTCTGTGTCATTATCCGTATGCTAATTCAGCTCAGTTTTTCAGTATATTTTAGTGTTGTAAGTTATATATTTTCGATTAGTCGTCGTGTTGTAGTTCCGAGTCACTTCATGGATAATTTACAGTTAGTTTGTAAGTATATTTTTCCCATTATATCTCTATTACTGTAATCTATTTGTAGCCTTAATATGTTAACTTTATATTGTATTTGTATATATATTACTTTTAGGAACGTTAATATTAAACTGTTTCAACATTGTAAATGTGCTCGGTCCGTTGAGTGAAAACATGGCGTCCACAATCATCACCATCATCATCGTCAATATCAACTTCATCACCGTCATCATCGTTAATATATCATCATCATCATTTACCATCACCACCGCCACTACCAATGTCATCATCATCAACATCATCATCACCATCTTCATTACCACCCTCACCATCATCATTATATGATCATCATCTTCATCAGTAATAATCATTTATAAACTATTTCTATATTATTATCAAATTTTACGTTTTTCTCTGACTTAAAAAAAACTTTAGAAGAATAGACGTTTCGGTCCATTACCACGGACCTTCATCAGTCATAATCATTTATAAACTATTTCTATATTTGTTTGATGGTTTCTGTTTGTGTAATTGTTTGTGTTTTGCTTGTATGTTGTTATTGTTTTTTATCTTATGCACGTGTGTGTTATTCTTATTTTTCTCATTTTGTTTATCAAAGACCCCAATATGGTGGGAGGTACTGTGTTGGTGAAGAGAAACGTCATAAATTATGCAACGTCAAGGTAATCTTTTCAATTAATACAAGCGTATAATCTTCCTTTTAATCTTTCTTCGTACAGAGGGATTTCATGGCAGCCATGTTTGTGGTCAAAATAAATGTTGTTTTTGAATACCACTTGAATATTGGAAAATTCCATATTTTTTTACTTGAATATCAAGATTATATTGTCATTATCATTATATCATCATTATTGTTATTTCTTTGCAGCCCTGTCCTAAAGGTTCGTTAGACTTTCGTGCAATTCAGTGCTCCAAGTTCAACAAACAGAAATTCAAACGCAAAGTATACAACACATGGCTGCCAATGATTAGCGACAGTGAGTATTCAATACCAGTAGTTACATCATAGCATTAAAACCAATAGGAGATCACGACTATCATCATTATTATTATCTTTACCATTGTTTTTACCATCAAGAACATAATCACTTTCATCAGCGCCAGAACCACCACCACCATTATTAATACGGCGATCACCGCCATCATCCATTTCGAGGTGTTTGGAGCCACTGATCAAACACGAAGCACGAGTTTTTGATCTGACTTCTCAGTCGCATTATAATTTATTTGTTTTTGAATATCCTGAGGCTAAAACAATGCAACTTTATACAGTGTCTTGATCAGTGTCTTGATCAGTGTCTTGATCAGTGTCTTGATATCAGTGTATTTATCATTGTCTTGATCAGTGTTTGATCGAGTGAGACCTATGCATGTAACTGAAATGCAAAGTTGTTATTGGTCACGGGAGATAATGAATTATTAATGAGTTTAAGAAATCATCATCATTACCATTTCATTCATCATCAATATTACCATCACTATGACAATCAAGATCGTATCAAAGATATGCCTATTGTTCTGTTGCAATCTCAACCTGTTAAAAAAAAGAAAATCTCGCGCGCGCTAATCAAAGTCTTTTGTTACTTCTCACCTACAATACCATATATGGTAATGGCATTGTTTTCAAGATTGCATACAGTATCTTTGATGCGCTATTATTTTCATCATTACCATCATTAGACCTCGTAATATAATTTATGTTTATCGATTTCAGGTCAGCCGTGTGTGCTGTTCTGTCGACCAAAAGGTTCTAAGCACAGGTTTTCAGCCAGGCTAGCAGACCACGTGACAGATGGAACACCGTGCAGGGCTGATTCAACTGATATCTGCATTGATGGAAAATGTCATGTAAGAACAAATGGATTTATAAATAGTTGAATGATTGATTGAATGGATAGATAGATAATTAAATATGTGAATGAATGAATGAATTATTGAACAAGTGAATGGATGGATGGATGGATGGATGTTTGAATGAATGAATGAATGGATAGATAAATGAATAGATAGACGAATGGATAGATGTGCGGATCGGATAAATGAACAAATAACTAAATAAATATAATAAATAAATAGATGAAAGGGTGGATGCATATGATAAATAAATGAACATAAATGAGATCACTCTCTGACTGAACTGTAATATTTCTTTAGTCAGTCGGGTGCGACCACAAGCTCGGTTCTGGTGCTAAAGAAGATAGATGTGGTGTTTGTAAGGGCAATGGTACTACATGTTATACAGTTGAAGGACATTTTAGACAACTAGCAGGAAAAGGTACAATAATAAGGAATATATAACGGCGTGCGTGTCTATATACTGTGATATAAACATGCTGGGAGATGTAGAGCAAGAGCGAAGTCTTCAAGAAACACGAGGTGTAACTGATTTCTCATGAATTATTCATGAGTTTTATAACATCAAATTTTCATGACGAAAACTTGAAATTTAAAATATAGTTAATGCTTTGACTGTATAAACCTATAAAACAATAACTTAATTTTTTTGAATTAAGGCTGGTGCCTAGTAATTGCAACCCATTTTTATTTCATTGAAACTATACCAGTTATTTCAAACACCCAATGGACTATCTAAAAGTGAAAAAATATTGGGGGGTCACCTCGCATCGAAGCGAGATAATTATTGTTAAATACCTGATGACGTAGGTGTATTTTTGCGAATTTTAAAGAAATACTATTTCATACTGTTTAGAGTTACTCAAGAAATAAACGTGAAATAATAATCTAAGACTTATATATTTTCGACTTTAAGTCAAAAATGTTATTTATCACGCAGACAGCTATGTTTTATAATAGCTTTTTGGCCAAAATCGCGAAAAAAACATTTTGTGTGTATACCGTATTATTGACTAAATGTCAAACCAAAACCATTTTTATTTTTAAAATATCAACTTAGAAAAAAACTTCGATATCACTATAACATTTCTAGCGAAGTCAAATTAGGGGTATCCACGCGTTTTTGAAAGATATGAATTTTTAGATTTCATTTTTAGGTAAAAACGCGCGAAAATTCGTGACACACGTGACATTGTGTCACGTCACCGCGTGACAAAATTTCTAGCTGGCGCGTTTGCAAACGCCAATGAACCTTCAAATTCGCTTCAAACACAAGGCAAAACACTGAGAAAAATCAAGCTTTTGAGCTTCAAATGGACAAAAGATTCACTTCAACTAGAACTTAATAGTGTGGTAACTATATATTAAAAGTAAAAAAAGAAATTCTATAACATTTTCTTTGTAAAATATAGTTTTCATCGTAAGATTTACTAAAAAGATATCACGGCAAATTTTAAAATTCAAACTAACAAAAAACAACCTGAACGTTCTTTTGAAATGGAATTAAAAGCCTCAAGAATCAGTTCTACCAACACAAGATCGATTTGAAAAGACAAGGAAGTTAAAACAAGGTATTTTATAATGAATAAGTTTGTGTAAAACATCATTTTGTTTGTAAAAAAAACTCGTACAATTTCGAAGGAAAAACTACTAAAAAAGCTCGTTTAGTAGGCCTAAAAAGTCTAAATAAACAAGAGTTATTCAACCAATTTTGAATTATATTTGTATCTTAATTCATTTTTAATGTTTTCCGTTTATGAGGATGTGAAAATTGCATAAATAAAACTCGTTTTTAATCGACCAAAGGTCCACGAAAAGTGCAATTTACGCACAAACATCGTTTTATGTACCGTTTTTATCTCAAAACGTTAATCAAATGGAGATAGGCATTTTCTCTTTTCTTTCTATAATAAAACGAGGAAGGCACTTTTCCTTTTTGTTGCTCGATTATTGTTTTTTACGGTATTTTCCGCGAACCTATTTTCGACTGCACTCTCGAACTAGATGCGCAGTAAGAATGCGCATGAACAACACTGGGCACCAGCCTTAAGTAATGTTTAATAAACGAGCAGGAGTGTTTTATCAAGATTTAAAACCACGCGGCGAAGCCAAGTGGTTTTAAACCTGATAAAACACGATCTGCGAGTTTATTGAACGACTTCAAAAACTCCAACCTATATTTTGTGTTTTTGTAAAAAAAATCAAGGATTTATGAAAGTTTATTAGAGAAAATTCAGGGAAAAGTTTATGTAAATTAGGGTGAATCTATAACTTCAGTTAAAACACTCGTCACGGTTACGATTTCTTTTTGAAATGTCTCATGAATTATTAATGAGTTTTTGAATGATATGTAACAATTTATTTAAATAACATATGAATAATAAAATATTGTTAATGTAAATAGTAATGAATAAGGAATGTAATATTTATGTACATGAATATTTAAGTTTAAAATATCTTTGTTGGTTGGTTTTTCATTCATAGTATAACGTTTTTTCAACCAAAATGTTTTTTTATTTTCCAAGCTTTCGGGCCTAACAGCCCATCATCAGGGCTTATACTGTAACCCTGATGATGGGCTGTTTAAAAATTGGCCCGAAAGCTTGGAAAATAAAAAACCATTTTGGTTGAAGAAACGTTATACTATGAATGAATATTTACATTAAAATATTAAAATAATAAAGCATCTGTTCAAAAAAGAAACATAAAAAAAAATTCAATTTATTCTGTCTTGGTTTTCAGTACCTTTCGTCTTGGACAACCTTTTTGAAATAGGTGTATGTTTCAATCATCTGTTGCAAATATTCGATTTTATTTTGTGTTTCAGGCTACGTCGAAGCAGCACTCATCCCAAAAGGAGCGAGAAACATCAACGTCAATGAGGTCAAACCATGTACAAGTTTTCTGGGTAAGACTTGTATGAGGGGTGATTGGCGCTCTTTTTAGAGTTGAAATATTACCTGTGCGTATTTAAATACCTTTTAGGGTTCTTGCTTAAAAGTCAATCACGTAACATGACTCTGTACCTGTAAGGGTCATTTTTACTCTGGCTTTGTTACTAAATAAAAGTAAGCTTGGCTGGCAAGAACATCACACAGTCGTACCTTTTAGGGGTTGAAATCAACAAGGCTTTATTAGTTCTTTTAATCTGTGCGCACATTTTAGGCATGCCGTGGAATATCCCACTTGTATTTTCTAGTATACACACGAGCCTTTAGGCGAGTGTATATGTAAAGAAAATACAAGTGACAAGTGGGATATTCACGGTATGTCACGAGAAAACATTGTATAACTATTTTATCCCACATCATATAAAACATGAGAGAAACCGCAATGTCTCATGGGACGAGGAGTATACAACGGCTTTCAAGCATTCTGATTGGCTGAATTTTGTATAATGTGGGATATATTTAATTATTATCATCTGATGATTTTATTTTCAGCCCTCAGAAGTCGTACAGATCGTTATTACATCAACGGTAATAGAAAGATAGAGCTACCGGGAATGTTTGAAGCTGAAGGCACGATGTTCAAATACTCTCGACGAGGAACCTGGGAACGACTGGTAGCCAAAGGACCAACTACAACACCTTTTCATATTATGGTGAGATTGGTTGATTGGTTGATTGATTGGTTGATTGATTGATTGATTGGTTGATGGATGGATTGATTGAATGAATGGTTGATTGATTGATTGATTTAATAGTTGGTTGGCTGGTTGTTAGTTGATTGATTGATTGATTGATTGATTGATTGATTGATTGATTGTTTTTGATTGATTGAATTGTTGATTGATCGAACGAA
This sequence comes from Metridium senile, assembly GCA_949775045.1. Classification (NCBI taxonomy): domain Eukaryota; kingdom Metazoa; phylum Cnidaria; class Anthozoa; order Actiniaria; family Metridiidae; genus Metridium; species Metridium senile. Next base: position 2,140,896 of record OX459109.1, read on the forward strand.
CGAATTTAATCAATAAACGAATGGACCAACAAAGATGAATGGATGAACAAACTTACAAAGGAACGAATGAAATAATGAATGAATTGTTTAATATTAATACTTATAGCAATGCTATTGATGTTTTCAGGTTCTCTACAATGGTTTCAATCTCGGTGTCAAATACCAATACACCTTACCGATCAACGTCTCCAAGAAGACAATAGAAAAGAAGCTTCGTTTCTCAGGACCAACATATGGATGGATACATGGGGGCTGGAGTCCCTGTAGCTCACACTGCGATGGAGGTACGACTTGCTGTATTCTGTTACAGTGAAGAATTCCGAGAGAATTTCGTTTTTGTGAGGGTCCGATGTGTGTTGTTCTCTCCCTTGTCATGAGGTTTTTCTCAGGGTCATATGTTAGTTGAGTTTGTTTGATGTGTTGTTTTCTTCCCTGTTGCGAGGGGTCATATTTGAGTTGAGTTTGATGTGTTTTTCCTCAGCGACATATATGAGTTGAGTTTGTTTCATGTATTGTACATGTCTTCTCCCTTACCACAAGAGTTTTCTCAGGGTCATTTGTGAGTTGAGTTTGTTTGATGTGTTGTTCTCTTCTTACCATTTGTGCGTTTTCTCAGGATCTTATGTGAGTTGAGTTTGTTTGATGTGCTGTTCTCTCCCTTGCCACAAGGGTTTTTGCTCAGGATCATACGTGGGTTAAGTTTGTTTGATGTGTTATTCTCTCCCTTGCCACAACTGTTTTTCTCAGGATCATGTGTGAGTTGAGTTTGTTTCATGTATTGTCTTCTCCCTTGCCACAAGGGTTTTTCTCAGGATCATACGTGAGTTGAGTTTGTTTGATGTGTTATTCTCTCCCTTGCCACAAGGGTTTTTGCTCAGGATCATACGTGGGTTAAGTTTGTTTGATGTGTTATTCTCTCCCTTGCCACAACTGTTTTTCTCAGGATCATGTGTGAGTTGAGTTTGTTTCATGTATTGTCTTCTCCCTTGCCACAAGGGTTTTTCTCAGGATCATACGTGAGTTGAGTTTGTTTGATGTGTTATTCTCTCCCTTGCCACAACTGTTTTTCTCAGGATCATGTGTGAGTTGAGTTTGTTTCATGTATTGTCTTCTCCCTTGCCACAAGGGTTTTTCTCAGGATCATACGTGAGTTGAGTTTGTTTGATGTGTTGTTCTCTCCCTTACCACAAGGGTTTTTCTCAGGATCGTATGTGAGTTGAGTTTGTTTAGTGTGTTGTTCTTTCCCTTACCACGATGGTTTTTTGGTTCTCCAGAGAGAACCCCTATGGGGTGTGAAGATTGTAAGGTTATAATCTATTCTAAACGTCTACGACTCATAGAGTCATATTATCTACCATATTTTTTTAGGTATTCGTAAGAGTCTTCAGATGCGCTGTGTTGGGTTCTACCAGGGCAAAATCAACTTTGTTGAAAACTTTTACTGCAGAGAAGCAACAAAACCACGAACTGAAGAACGAGTCTGCAACGTCCATAAGTGTCCTATTTGGTAATGCCTTCTTACTAGATAGTAATGATAGAATATGATGAAGATAATGATTTTGCTGACGACAATGGTGACGATGCATTGTGGTGGTGATATGAATAATGATGACGGTGTTGGTTGTGGTGGCGGCGATAATGGTGATCACTGATAATGGTGATGGTGATAATGATAACGATGGTGATGGTGATGGTAATGATGATGATGATGATGTTGGTCATCAGTGATGATAATGGTGATGATGATGATAATTGTGGTGATTATATAATAGTAATGATAATGATGATGATGATGATGGTGGTGGTGGTACTTTGATGATAATGATGATGATGGTGGTGGTGGTACGTTGATGATGATGATGATGATAACGATGATGGTAATGATGATGATGATGGTGGTGATCAGTGATGATAATGGTGATGATGATAATAATTGTGGTGATTATATAATTATAGTAATGATAATATTGTTGATGATGATGGTGGTGGTGATGTTGATGATGATGATGATGATGATGATAACGATGATGGTAATGATGATGATGATGGTGGTGACCAGTGATGATAATGGTGATGATGATGATAATTGTGGTGATTATATAATTATAGTAATGATAATATTGTTGATGATGGTGGTGGTGGTGATAATGGTGATGATGATGATGATGATGATGATGATGATGATAATGATGATGGTAATGATGATGATGATGGTGGTGACCAGTGATGATAATGGTGATGATGATGATAATTGTGGTGATTATATAATTATCATAATGATAATGATGATGATGATGATGATGGTATTGATGTTGATGATGATAATGATAATGGTGATTATGATAATAGTAATGATCAGTGATGATGATGAAGATTTTGATGATAATAATGATAATATTGATGATGATGGTGATCATTGATAATGATGATGATGATGATGATGATGATGATGATGATGATGATGCTGCTGATGATGATGATGATGATGAAGATGATGATAACGATGATGGTAATGATGATGATGATGGTGGTGATCAGTGATGATAATGGTGATGATGATAATAATTGTGGTGATTATATAATTATAGTAATGATAATATTGGTGATGATGATGGTGGTGGTGATGATGAGATGATGATGATGATGATATTGATAATGATGGTGATGGTGATCATTGATGATGATGATGATGATGATGATGATTTTGATGATGATGATGATGATGGTGATCATTGATAATGATGATGATGATTTTGATGATGATGATGATGATGATGAAGATGTTGATGATGCTGATGATGATGATGATGATGAAGATGATGATAATGGTGGCGGTCGTTTAACAGTGGTACTCTATTTATCCTTGCAGGTGGCACACTTCTCCATGGAGTCCCTGCGCTACAACATGTGGTGCTGGGGTCCAAAACCGTACGGTACAATGTAAGCAGAAGCACAGGAATGGTACTGTGAATTTAGCACCTGACCATTTATGTACCAAAGATAAACCATCGACGTTAAAGAACTGCATCAATAAAGCATGTCATTTGAAGTGGAGAGTTCGCCGCTGGACAAGGGTAATGCAGTTGACTTTATTGAAAAAATCCCCACAGTTATTCATCTGTTTATACACCAAAAGCATTTCAACTCATTATTTACTTCAATTCTGCATTTCCATTTACGGTATTCCAATTTACCTAAGAGATTAATATCTCCCTGGGACCCCCACAGTTGCCCTATACTACATTGTCCGGCTGCGTATCCAGCGTGGTCGTCCTTGTGGTGTAGTGGTCAACACATCGCGGACTAGAAAGTCGAATCCGTGGGGATCAATTCCCGCCAAGGGCATATGATATTTTTCTCATGTATCTGTATTTCATCTGCAGGAAATGGTTGATGTGAGACCGATAAGAATTGTGGGAGGTCATTAAACTCCATCTGGATGTATTATTTTAATCACAATTTATTTCCTAGTGCTTTGCTCCATGTGGGGTTGGGGTAAGAAGGCGAGGTGTTCAGTGCCCACGAAAAGGAATGTGCCTTGAATCAGCTAAACCGCTGGCCAAGAAACCATGTTATCGCGGTCCCTGCTTTGAATGGGAGACTCATAAATGGTCTAAGGTAATGTCGACGTCAAAAAACGTAGCTTCCTCCGCAAGCAACTTTTTTTAATTTTGGGCTTCCTTTTCTGAGAAGCGAGCCGAAGAGAGACTGGGACTGGGAGCTCTCGTGCCCAATCTTCCTTCTCTCGGAAATCCCACAGGAACCCCAAAGGAGAAAAGGAGAAGCCTACGGAGGAAGCTACAACAAACGATGTTTTACCATAATTTTAAAGCACGCGATTGATTTTATTATTAATATTGTTGTTGTCATTATACACCTATTTCTAAAAACGTTGTCGCAAACAAAGCCACAGTCCACACTCTAAAGCCTGCAAAGAATGTCGGTATTTCTTATCTTGTTATCGATTTATTCATATCATATTTTGGTTGTACGTGTTTGTGTTATATGACCATAACAATGCAAGTTGTTGTTGTGGTAGATATGAATAGAAATGTTTCTTTAAAAAAACGTGCAATGAATTACAAATTAAGTCCATGTAACCGACATCCTTTGCAGGCTTTAGAGTGTGGTCTGTAGCTTCGGCTGCGACAACGATTTTTGAAATAGGTGTATATTATTATTGGCAGTGTTCAGCTCGATGTGGCAAGGGTTATCAAAGAAGACAAGTCAAGTGCCGTCATCTTATCACTGGTAAAGCAAGTGACAAATGTAGTAAACGAAAACAACCTGCCGACGTTAGAGCTTGTGTCATTAAACCATGCAAATCACCAGGTACGTCATTATATAAGATCCCATCCACGTGCATAGAGCAATTCGTAGCAATTGTTTGTACGTTAATATCTATAAATTTTCAAAAAAAAAAATTGGCGTAGCTAGGTTAGTGCTTGTTGCATGTTGCATACCAAGCCTGAAAAGCACCATGGATGATATGAATTCAATCAGCGAAAAGTCACAACAATTAATATGGATTTTTTCAAACTTTGTCTGCAGTGTTTTCCAGCATATTGTATTCTGTGCTGATCGATATTATTTACATATGAATATAACATATTTCAAGCTTGGTAAGAAACTTGCAACAAGCAACAAATAACTGAAATAGCTGTATTTCAAATCACTTCACCCACAATGCGATTTCGGCACGATGGCGTCATCTTTACTACCAATAACAGAATATTTTTTGGAATAGATTTGTATTCCCTCTTGAGAATACTAGAACAATTGATACTAATTATATAACAAAGGGAAAGTGGGCACAATATATATTCAGCTGGCACTGGTAGCACCATTTAAATTAGCACCCATGAATACTTTTTTGAAATACTTTTAATTCTTCTTTCAGTGCGACGTCGAAGATGTCTACGAGATAAATACAACAAGAAGCAATGCCGCTCAGTTTTAAAATATAAACTATGCCACGACAAGGCTTGGTATAGGTTATGCTGTAAGACTTGTGAAAGGATAGCTCCACCAAGATAGTTCTACAGACTCATTCAGCTTATGTACAACTGTGTGGTTGCTATGGTCACTTATCTAATTTTAGTGGGTTGCGTCGTTGCTTGTAAGGAAACATTACTGTAACAATGTACGATAACTAGCGGTTAAACTAGTGTGGATTGCGTCGGTGTTTCTAAGAAAAGAATTGGAGTAAAAATGTACGATAACTAGCGGTTAAGCTAGTGAGGACTGCGTCGATGTTTCTAAGAAAACTAATGGAGTAAAAATGTACGATAACTAGCGGTTAAACTAGTGTGGGATGCGTCTGTATTTATATAAACTGCACACAATTTAATAATTCTGAATTAACACTTGTAACTAGTTTTTGAATTAGAAATCTTGCAATAATTAGTGCTTCCAATAGAATAGAATAGAATGGAATGGAATGGAATGGAATGGAATGGTATGGCATGGCAAGGCATGGCATGGAAAAAAAATTGTCAATCAAATTAGTGTATCTTAAAATACATGAAATAAAAATTGTGCATAACCGTAAGCCAGCGTTCTTGTAACTGACATCCAAGGTATCGAGCTGTTTATGTCCCGTGTGGTATATATTCAGTTTACAAAGAAGGCCTACCTATGAGGTGATCATGGAATAAAATTCAAAAAGCTTCTGTTTTAGGTGTGCTTTTTACAAAGTATGTTTGAATAAAACTTAAAACCTATTATTTCAGAATTCAGGCAATATGAATGTATTTATAATACGGCTAGAAGCGATCGAGTCTGTACCATTCTAAAAGTTGGTGCAACGACTTCGCGTTAAGTATTCACAATAATTTCATTGGAAACATGTACTTCTTTGACACTATCCTTATTCATTCTTAGCAATGCTTCGGTTATAGTTTGACTCCAATTTGTCTTTTGGACAAAACGCAACGTTGGCGAAATCTCGCATTGCAAGCATGTAAACAATAACAGAGGCGCGCAAAGCATCGTGGTTGAGACGGCTTCTTTATATACTTATATGAGCTGTTCTTACATCATACTAATCTGTAGTTACTCATAAAGCTGTTCTCTTCTAATAACTACATTAATTGTTCCAATATATAGTTTATATGTATAGTGCAATATTGCAGTGTAACAGTTCTTTTCGATAACCAAAGATGTTTCCCAAGACCGGTACAGACGATAATAGTGGAATACTAAGTAAACAGTTCTTATTTAACACTAATCTAAAGTTACTAATGAAATTGTTCTTCTAATACTACCTAAATTGTTCCAATATTCTTTCATATACATAGTGCAATTACATTGCAGTGTAACAGTTCTTTTTGATAACCAAAGTTGCTTCCCAAGACCGGTACAGACGATAATAGTGATATACTAAGTAAACAGTTCTTATTTAACACTAATGTAAAGTTACTAATGAAATTGTTCTTCTAATACTACCTAAATTGTTCCAATATTCTTTCATATACATAGTGCAATTACATTGCAGTGTAACAGTTCTTTTCGATAACCAAAGATGTTTCCCAAGACCGGTACAGACGATAATAGTGGAATACTAAGTAAACAGTTCTTATTTAACACTAATCTAAAGTTAATAAGGGACGGACCATTAGATTTTTGAGGGGGGAGGGGGGGGGGGGGGGGGGGGGGGTGTGGGCAAATACCAAAAAAAAATTCGAGCACAGCCTAAAAGTGGAAAAAAAATTCGAGCACATCAAATATTCTGAATAAAAAGATCGTGCAAGGTGAAAAAAAAATTCGTGCACATACTTAGAGTGGGAAAAAAATGTCGTGCAAAAAAAAATTGCCCATCCCCCCCCCCCCCCCCCCCCCCCTCAAAAATCTAATGGTCCGTCCCTAATGAAATTGTTCTTCTAATACTAACTATATTGTTCCAATATTCTTTCATATACATAGTGCAATTACATTGCAGTGTAACAGTTCTTTTTGATAACCAAAGTTGCTTCCCAAGACCGGTACAGACGATAATAGTGGAATACTAAATAAACAGTTCTTATCAGTTAACACTAATCTAAAGTTACTAATGAAATTGTTCTTCTAATACTACCTAAATTGTTCCAATATTCTTTCATATACATAGCGTAATATTGCAGTGTATCAGTTCTTGTCAATAAGTTGTAAGTTTTGTTTCCCAAGAACGGTATAGACGATAATGAGATTGCTATTGTCTTATTGACTAATACTGGATACATATATAGCTTATGACCACCAAGGGACAACAGGTTTGTCATTTTGTCAATTTGATTGATTTTCTATGTCAATGTGCTAAACGCATAGCAATTAATGTTCCACAATCTCGTACTTTTGATTGTGTTTTTCACATAACCACAACCATTCGTCGTACTTGTCAACATACGTACAAGTCAGAGGACCAAAATCTCGTCCCTTTGCTGCGACGTCAAGGAATCGAGAAAGCTCACTACGTTGTAAGCCACGTGATGATTTCAGGTCTTTCAGGTCGTCATTGGGTGAACGAAGTGATGTCTCCAGGTGAGGGTATTTAACAAGATAGTCATCAAGAAGGGCTTTCAGTTCTTTACTGATGTTGGCTGCTGCATGTGCTACTGCTACACCTGCTTTACAGTGTGGCTCAACAGCAGAAGCTATTTGTAAGGGTATACCAAGGGCTGAGATGACGCGAAGAACCTTGCACACTCTCCCTCCGTATGTCTTGAAAAACTCCTTGGGGTTACCAACACGAAAACCAGGCGAAGACACAAAGTGCCATTCGTCAGGGGATTCGCAAAGCAGATGCACAGCATAACCATCTCTTAAGTAAGAGTACACAAAGCGATCTAGCAAGGGAAGACTGTCCAAATTGATGGGCAAGACGACAAAGAGTTTCGGACAAAAATGGTCTTCCAGTGTTTCACCAACAGTTCGCCCAGTTTGTCCAACGTTTCCTGGTACAAAATTGGAAGAACTAAGCTTTCCTGACAACACATGCTGTATACTCCCGACATCATGACCTTTACTGCAAAAACCTTCACAAGAACCATCCAATTCCAAAGTTTCTGGATTGCGAACTTTTGTCATCTCACACTCGGGACAAACAAGCCGTTCTTGATACGAGATACCGGCATATCGTCGAGATTTCACCATTTCGATTGTGGATCTGATATCAGGTATCATGCAACATGGTCGTGGACCTCGTACTGTCACCTTCATACTGTTGTTGTATGGCATCACCTCGAAGTGAATTCTATGTGAGATTGCCATGGAAAGCTGCTTAGATTCGTTGCTGTCGTTTGTATCATCAGAGGTCTCCATCTGGCGCTCCTGTGCATGAAGTGGACACAGACTTTGATCTTTCGTGATGTATACTACATTGAAGCGGTAGTAACGGGGCTGTACGTTGGAAGGAAAGCACTCTCGCTTGTTGTTTATGGCGACAATCAAATCGGGGAAAAATGATGGAGGTAGGAAACCGAAAAAGAACAGCATACTGGTTTGGTTTTCGTTCGGTTTGGGTAGCGGTGACCACATTTCTCGAGCAGGCCAGCCAACTGGTAATTTACATGGAAACAGCTCTTCCATCTTTGATATTCTAAAACATAATCCCACACTCCGGAAAAGAGATATCAACTTGGAACGATTTTCTTCTGACATGTCGCACCATACCACTGGAAGCTCGGAATGGTGCAAAACTCCTTCACAGATGGAGTTCACATTCGGGTGATAGTAATGAGAGTACACAATTGGTTGGACAGCCATTGGGGATCTAAAATGACAACATCTTTCATTTCAGGGATGTCTTCATACCATAGGAAATCACCTTGTGAGTGGAAAAATCGTAACATAGCCACGTACCTATCTGGCTCATATGCCATATAGTCAAGTTGCGATAACTTGACAATCGGCTGTGTTTTCAACGTGTCGTCATTAGAAAGCCTTGTGTGGGTTGCTTGTCGAAAATCAAACCAATCCCGAGGTATATTTTCAGTGCCCGTGTACGTCTTGATATTGGCAATTGATGTTTCTAATTGACGTTTTAGGTTATTCACATTCGTGCCTGTGATGCCACTTACATCATAGTAGCCAAGGATGTGGGGAATGCTACCAGGCACTGAACCATCAGCTTGTTCAGGCGCTTCACCTTTGTCAATGGAGGCCTTATCACACAGCATGCACCCATCAACCTTTTCTGTAGAAGTGACATGGGACGAACGATATCTGTTAACTAATTGGTTAAAATCGCCTCGTAGTTTTTCACGTATTTCGGGGCTTACCCTAGGATGATCTGCATGCGTCCCGACTACAATTGCGTAAGAGTTTTGGTCTTGACCAGCTATTGTCTGAAGCCAAAGTTCAAGTCTGCAAAATTGATCCTTTGAACGAATTTCGTTGCTAACTGGAAGCTGAGATAAGTCAAACACCACCAAATGAAGACAGTCTGGAGAGAAAAAAAGGACATGTGTGTTTAGATATTCGACATCTCCGGCCAGATCATAAACACTACAGTTGGAGGTTTTGAATTGTAAAAGAGATATCTCGACTCCATCGGTCTTGGTTGGTGGAGCGGTCTTTCCAAAACTGTACCAGGATTTTTTTAGACGTTTGGTCAGCGTACTTTTTCCAACACCTTCCTGTCCTACCACCATCATTTTTGCTTCTTTGTTTGCTGTGGGTTCTTTTTGAAATTCTTTAAGAAACTGAACAATATCTTGCTCCGTTAGACATAAGATATATTTTGGTGGAAAGACAAACTCGGCAAACTCAAAGCGCAGTATTTTGAGTAAACCAAGATTACCTAGGGTTTTAGGAAATGCTTTAAATTTATTACAAGTGACATCCAGAACTTCTAACTGAGTAAGACTTCCAAGAATTTCAGGAACGGTAAATTGTTCTGAATCACATTGTTTCAGCACCAGACATTTTAAACTAGAGACGGTGTTTGGAAGGATTTTAAGACTATGTAAATCAACTCGAGTGTCGATAATGACTAGATTTTCCAATCCTTCTAATGTGGGTAAAATATCAAGCACAAGAGTTCCAGTGCAGCTGATAATCACCAAACTTTGAACGGCCATAGGTCCACATTGACGAATCAGTTCATTAATTGATCTACAATCTTGCTTAACAAATTGCAAAGAAACAGTCCCCTTAAAAGGAGCAACCTCCTTAGCCAAGTCTTTGGTGTTACCTGTAGTAGCATGAAAAAGCTGATCAGTACACCACAGTATACTTCGTTGCTCTGTATACTTGACTTGAATAATATCGAGATCAATAGGATGGTTTGTTAATTGAATCGTTTCAACATCAAGACTTCTGCAGACCAAGAAATCTACAAACGGCAAGCGCTCTTTTAATGATGCTACACGATACAACTGTGCGTCAAGATATATCAATTGAAGCATTGCATCACTGCTTGGGTAACTCCAACGCGACGGTATAAGTGAGTAAAGTGTATCCGGTAAAACAGCCTTCCAAGCATCAGCCATGGTGATCTTCGAGAACAATATATCTTGTAAACGACTATCGACAACCCCAGAATAGCTAGATTGGAAAGAAGCACGGATTGCTTCATCAAATACATCAACCACACCTTGATTCAACTTGATAGAGCACTCAACATACTTGACGGCACCAACCAGCTGAGTAAGACATTGACCAAATTCAAACGGGAATAGAGAAGCTCCTCGAGGGTTTTCTTGCCTGAGTTCACTTTTCAATCCAACTAAAATAAATGGTAGGTATCGGCCATCATAATTGCGAGCCTGTGGAATGGCTGAATTAATAACATGTTTTAGTGTTTTCGGTTTGTGAATATCAAAAGTCATTATAAAAACGTACAAATCTCTATCTTGTAAATCACTTGTATACGCATGGTACGGTCCGTCCCATGTGCTCATATCGCGGATCGTGATGTTAAAACCGACTCCATTGATAGTAGATCGATACGTAGGTAGTCCTGGCCCAATGACTTTTTGGTAGTTTTCGGATTCTAAACATCGAAGGAGGCGAGATGTAGCGCCACTAAGCACTATATTAATCATAAACATGCCTTAGCATTCACTGCTTTTCACGTTGTCCAAGCCTCTGAAAAAGATATCAATTATTACTTTGAAATTGAAAATGTAAATGACCAAGATAAAGCCTCCTAAAAGGCCTTAAAATAGAAGGAAATGTATGGTTTGGAAGGACGCCAATCCATACATTCCCTTGCAATTTTGGGCAGTTTCACTCACTCAAAACAAAGAAGGTACTTAATATGATAATTATATATAGAAGCTATCTTACCTTGTTTAGAAAGAATTTGGTGCTGAGAAAGGTCCATGTTACTGATGGTTTTAAGGCATTGCTCTAAGGAATACCAAGAATGTGCTTTAATATATATAGTTGCTTAAGGTGGCCCAGGGGTATTTATTTACGTAAAAACATTTTTTTTTAACTTCTTTTGGACCAAAAACTTCTTCGATTGCTATAAAAATCGGGATTATAACTAATCATTGTCTCTAGTTTATATATATTTAAACGTTATTTTAAAAATACTGATGTCGTAAGAGCAATCCGCTTGCAAACGCGAACTCGACTTTGAGATTTTTTTGCCTATTTCTAAAAATCTGAAAGACGAAACCACTCGATTTTGCGTCTATGGACTCATGTACTTCAATACTTTTACGTGATAAATGGCCGAATTAATCGAAACCTTGCGAGCATAGGAAATATGAGTACTCAAAATAGAACACACAAATGTATAGCTTATAAAGAATCGAACAGAGACGCACAATAAAATCATTGCTTTCGAAATCGTTACTCACCACTATGTTGTACAATGCTTTCCCAGTTTGAAGGCCAAATTTAAGTTAGATTGAAGTACTGTGTGCAGCACTATCACGACTGATAAAAAACAAATTTATCGATGCATTATTCAAAATAGCTAGATAATCTAATTTTTGCTCAGTATTCACTTAAATGGTAATTCTAGCGATTCTCAAAAACACAAGATGTAAACAAATCATTGTAAAAGTACCTTACAAAGTTTGAGCGTGTTCCATTTATACGGTTTGGAGAAATGGAGAAGGAAAGTTGACCGTCTATAAATCTTGACGACACCGCCGAGTTGCAGTTGCAGTGAAAAGCCAGCAAGTACTTTTGTTGATGCATGTAGAATTTGCAATATTGTTTAAAGTCCCGCGAGGGATATCCCGTTGGAACCAATCAATATTATATTCTAGACTTATATTAGTTCAGTAATTGGTCCCAACGGGATGTCCCTCGCGGGACTTTAAAAACAATATTGCAAAATTTACATGCATCAACAAACGGCACTTGCTGGCTTTTCACTGCAACTGCAACTCGGCGGTGTTGTTAAGATTTATAGGCGGTCAACTTTCCTTCTCCATTTCTCCAAACCGTATGAATGGAACGCGCTCAAACTTTGTAAGGTACTTTGTAAGGTACCTATGTAAGGTACTAAGATGCATGTAAAATTTGCAATATTGTTTAAAGTCCCGCGAGGGATATCCCGTTGGGACCACTCAATATTATATTCTAGACTTATATTAGTTCAGTAATTGGTCCCAACGGGATGTCCCTCGCGGGACTTGTGTGGTGAGTACCGATTTCGAAAGCAATGATTTTATTGTGCGTCTCTGTTCGATTCTTTATAAGCTATACATTTGTGTGTTCTATTTTGAGTACTCATATTTCCTAAGCTCGCAAGGTTTCGATTAATTTGGCCATTTATCACGTAAAAGTATTGAAGTACATGAGTCCATAGACGCAAAATCGAGAGGTTTCGTCTTTCAGATTTTTAGAAATAGCCATAAAATCTCAAAGCCGAGTTCGCGTTTGCAAGCGGATTGCTCTTACGACATTAGTATTTTTAAAATAACGTTTAAATATATATAAAAATATATATAAACTAGAGACAGTGATTAGTTATAATCCCGATTTTTAAAGCAAGCGAAGAAGTTTTTGCGCCAAATTAGAAATTTAAAAAAATTGTTTTTACGTAAATAAATACCCCTGGGCCACCTTAAGAAAGACTGTCTCGGAAAACCGAGCAAAATCAAACAAAAGCGGCATTTGAAATATTATGTTCGTATATTCAAGCGGTAATTTTCATAAATTTTCCTCGGAAAAACGAAAATCCTCATTTTGTCGAAAATAAAATATTTTTTGAATTCTTAAAAAATAGATTTTTTTTATTTTTTGCATATCAATAGGCTAGGGCCTATTTATATGCAAAAAATAAAAACAAATCGATTTTTTAAGAATTCAAAAAATATTTTATTTTCGACAAAATGAGGATTTTCGTTTTTCCGAGGAAAATTTATGAAAATTACCGCTTGAATATACGAACATAAACTTCGCCCCAGCATTTTATAAACAAAGCTCTAATTTAATATCTAAGATTATATATTAAAAGCTCAGTCTTTTACAATAATATTGTATCAAAAATATTTCAAAATGTATAATTAAGAGTGGATTAATTTGAGCTACTCGAAAAAAGTAGGGTTTTTTTTTTATTAATACGGAATATCTCAAATTATTATATCCACACTCACTAGATATGAGCAATCTCGCGCTCTGATTGGCTCCTTACTACTAGGCTATCACCTCATATACCGTGGGTAGAAGAAAACAAACAAAATGGCGGAGCGTTTTGTCGAACTGAGCGAAGAAGAGGGCGAGAGGTCTAATTGTTTTAGTATAAACCAACTAGTAGGTCAAACTTTGCCATATTTTGAAAGAAAAATAACATTTCAATCGTTTTATTTTGACAAAATGACAGATAATCGAAAGTGAAAATACCGAGCACGCGCTCAATGACGTGTGACGGCAAATCAAAATGTATTCAAAACGCATCGAAATTCTCCACTGTTTTTGTCATTTTCTCCCTCAATACTTTTTAACGGCTAAAAATAGTATATTTAAGTGTTAAAACTACTATATATTTTAGAACGACGGAGGAATTAAGAAAAGTTCAAGAACAGTTTTTTAATCTGGCTTTCTCAATCAAACTGAAGAACCAGTGTGATGGCGTTAGTAGCGCGCGCTGTTCAAGTCAAAATTTGAGTACACCTCGTTGGCTATCAGCTCATGTACGACTCGATTTCGTGGAATAACTGTTAAGGTGGCCCAGGGGTATTTATTTACGTAAAAACAATTTTTTTTTAATTTCTAATTTTGGCGCAAAAACTTTTTCGATTGCAGTAAAAATCGGGATTATAACTAATCATTGTCTCTAGTTTATATATATTTAAACGTTATTTTAAAACTACTGATGTCGTAAGAGCAATGCGCTTGCAAAAGCGAACTCGACTTTGAGATTTTATGGCTATTTCTAAAAATCTGAAAGACAAAACCACTCGATTTTGCGTCTATGGACTCATGTACTTCAATACTTTTACGTGATAAATGGCCGAATTAATCGAAACCTTGCAAGCTTAGGAAATATGAATACTCAAAATAGAACACACAAATGTATAGCTTATAAAGAATCGAACAGAGACGCACAATAAAATCATTGCTTTCAAAATCGGTACTCACCACTATGTTGTACAATGCTTTCCCAGTTTGAAGGCCAAATTTTAGTGAATTTGACGTACTGTGCAATATAATTTGCAATATATTTTTTTAAAGTCCCGCGAGGGATATCCCGTTGGGACCAATTACTGAACTAATATAAGTTGAGAAAATAATATTGCAAGAGCAAATAAGTAATACTCGCTATACTATATAATGTGTCATTTTTATTTATCAGTTCTTTCAGCAGAAAGAGTGTTTGTAAATCCAAATATACACGAAAATCAAGCATAAACAATTCATATGCATATTTACAAACTATATATCTTAATTTTTTGCTCTTGCAATATTATATTCTCAACGTATATTTGTTCAGAGATTGGTCCCAAAGGGATATCCCTCGCGGGACTTTAAACAATATTGCAAATTTTACATGCATCAACAAAAGTACTTGCTGGCTTTTCACTGCAACTACACTTCGGCGGTGTCGTCAAGATTTATAGACGGTCAACTTTCCTTCTCCATTTCTCCAAACCGTATGAATGGAACGCGCTCAAACTTTGTAAGGTACTTTTACAATTATTTGTTTACATCTTGTGTTTTTGAGAATCGCTAGAATTGCCATTTAAGTGAATACTGAGCAAAAATTAGATTATCTAGCTATTTTAAATAATGCATCGATAAATTTGCTTTTTTATCAGTCGTGATAGTGCTGCACACAGTACGTCAATTTCACTAAAATTTGGCCTTCAGACTGAGAAAGCATTGTACAACATAGTGGTGAGTACCGATTTCGAAAGCAATGATTTTATTGTGCGTCCCTGTTCGATTCTTTATAAGCTATACATTTTCGTGTTCTATTTTGAATACTCATATTTCCTAAACTTGCAAGGTCTCGATTAATTTGGCCATTTATCACGTAAAAGTATTGAAGTACATGAGTCCATAGACGCAAAATCGAGTGGTTTCGTCTTTCAGATTTTTAGAAATAGCCATAAAATCTCAAAGTCGAGTTCGCGTTTGCACGCGCATTGTTCTTACGACATCAGTATTTTGAAAAAAACGTTTAAATAAATATAAACTAGAGACAATGATTAGTTATAATCCCGATTTTTACTGCAATCGAAGAAGTTTTTGGGCCAAAATTTGAAGTTCAAAAAAAATTGTTTTGACGTAAATAAATACCCCTGGGCCACCTTAATTAGAACCTTAGATTATAAAATACAGGTTGTTGAAGTTCGTCAAATTTATCACAGTGAAACAGGGCCTAAACCATGTAACAGTTGTAAACATTGCTTGAAATCATATCCAGGGGCAACAAGTTTCTTCCAAAATAGCTCAGTTTTGCGAGAAGTAAACATGGAAATGTCAATTTCTTGAAACGTTTTTTTGGGGCACGATGTTTAAGATATAAACATTCTATGATGAATTCTAAGGATTTCGCACTCAATATTGCTGATATTGACATCAACACGGCGGTTTACTTGACGATCTAAGGCGTCTAATATCTCCTAATATAATGCAATGCACAAAGTAGCGTATTGGTTATAACTTCTACTAAAAGTTTTGACCTGCACATTGGTTTATCGTCCAACATGCTACTTGCAAGTACGCAGTTCTGGTCTTTCTTTTTACTTTTGTCAGACTTTGACGTGTGATATTTTTCCATTCGGAGTTTGTTCGATTGAAATAATTAACTACAGCGCACTAGTAGACGGTCAACATTTGATATCTCAGTAACTCGGTTCTTGAACATAGTTGTGCAAGATGAGATTGCAAACTAAATGTTCCATGTCAGCATAAAATTCTTTCATTCGACGTGAAAAGGAATTTTAGCATCAAAACAAACGCATGCGCAGACAAAATCTCTACATGCTCCCCGAAGGTATATAAGATATATTATATACCTTCGGGGGCCGTTAAAGAAGTTACCGATTAGTAACCGAGTGACACACGATCGCTTTTAATACTAGATAGACCAATATCACGAGATTGAAATAGGAGCTAGACATATAAAGACGGGTCAAGGGAATAAGGGAATAACAAAGCAAGCAAATAAGCGACCGTTGGTAACTATAAAAGCGATCGTTGGTAACTATAAATACACGGAGATTACAAGCGAATACAAACGCGAATGATACTCTGCTGCCCATGGTCAAACGGTATTTGAATCATTGGAGTAAAAATTAAAAAAATAACAAAAAAAGTTGCTGGAAAGTGAAAAAGTTGCTCGAAATCGGAAAAGTTGCCCAAAAGTTGCTGAGCAACTTGTGGACAGTCCTAATTATGTAAACATTTAACAAAACCCTGTAATTTCATTGGTAAATTAAATAAGAGCACTAATATATTCTAATACAAAATCAAATTTTAATAAATTAAGCCAACAACGATTCGTTTAGGACTTTCATTTGTCATGCTAATACGTAAAGTTTCTTGAAAGTTATTCGATTAATAAGAACGACGATTAATTATAGATTATAAGAACATTTTAACTATTGGGTAAATATTAGTACAGGGATCAGTTATAATACAGATAAAAAAAAACAGTTTTTTTGGCAATTCTCAGTGTACACTTAACTAAAAATGTCTGATGTTAAATCTTCCGTATTTTTGAATGGAAAACTGGATAGACTTTATCGATACCGTGAACATAGCCGTTTGCTCGACGTTTAAAGAATTATAGCATAGTCCGACTCGAACGTACTTCAAGATTTTTTACTTCGTTTGCAGACATGTAAAACTGCATGCGAAAGGATACTGATTGGTAAAATAGCCCCAGAAGAATAGCTTTTTAAACTATGTGCGATAACAACCAAACCCAATGAAGTTCTGGATTTATATAGAAGAAGTTGATGTTCTTGAAGGCGATGTAAAAATGTACGTCCGCATTTTGGTTTTACGGCATGAACTGTGATCTCAAAGTTGCATGGTTAAAATTCAACTTTTGCGACACTGAAATCAGTAACATGTTGTTTTGTCTAGCCGTTATTCGTTTTGTCGTGTAAATTATCGCCTAGCTATTGCAAAAATCTTCCATAACTTTATAAGAGCACTCACCCTAGCTACTAGATGAATAATAGTTTAAACCAACATCTGTTATGTGAGTTATTCCTGGGATAAAAGACCGGCATACATGTAACGCAATGTGTTCAAATGACATATATATGCAATCAAGGCAGTGTTGAATTTTGGAATTTCTGATATACGAATTGATTGATACGAAAATCCATAAATAGTAACATATCTTCATGACAACACCCCGATAAACAAACTGCTCTTTGAAAAAGGTTATCGCAAACAACGGTGCAATACGCCCGTAAGGAACTCTGGGTTGTCTATTAAGATATTTATAAACACCTCTTGAGTAACAAGAAAACCAACAGCGCAATATATTAAACATTCAATATAGCTAATTTTTAATAAACGTACATTCAAAGTCATTTGTCTACGTTGTAAGGATTCAAATGTGAACTATTGACTTGCATGAACACAACTAACTTATTTACTAACTTACTAACTTATTTTTAATATTCTTTAACTTATTTACAATTAAGTGCTATATTTATCTATTTAAACAAACTGCTCTATGAAAAAGGTTATCGTAAACTACGGTGCGACTCTTCCTCAAGAAACTTTGGGGTTGTCTATTTTAAAATTTATTTCTAAAATCTAAACCTTTTGAGCGACAACAAAAAACCCACCACACAATATAACTGGTGTCTTGTTATTAGGCAATCAAAGTAATTTCTCTATATTTCGTAAGAATTGAAAAAATACAACTAATTTATTGGGAATATGTACAAGTGTTAAAATTCAACCATTTACAATCTATACGTTCTTCATCGACCAAACTGTATTGACAATAGCCCGCCAAAATGAGTCAAAATGAGTGTTTTTGATCAAAATGCATGGAGTATAGCCCACCAAAATGCTACAAAATTGGTCATTTTTGACCAAAATGAATGGACTATAGCCCACCAAAATACGTCAAAATATGTCATTTTCAACTAAAATGCATGGACTATAGCCCATCAAAATGCGTCAAAATGCGTATTTTTGATCAAAATGCATGGAGTATAGCCCACCAAAATGCTACAAAATTGGTCATTTTTGACCAAAATGAATGGACTATAGCCCACCAAAATGCGTCAAAATACCTGTTTTTGACCAAAATGCATGGACTAAAGCCCACCAAAATACGTCAAAATATGTCATTTTCAACTAAAATGCATGGACTATAGCCCACCAAAATGAGTCAAAATGCGTGCTTTTCGATCAAAATGCATGGACTATAGCCCACCAAAATGGGTCAAAATGCGTGTTTTTCGATCAAAATCCATGGACTATGGCCCATCAAAATGAGTCAAAATGCGTGTTTTTCGACCAAAATGCATGGACTATAGCCCATCAAAATGAGTCAAAATGCGTGTTTTTCGATCAAAATGCATGGACTATAGCCCATCAAAATGAGTCAAAATGCGTGCTTTTCGATCAAAATGCATGGACTATAGCCCACCAAAATGGGTCAAAATGCGTTGTTTTCGATCAAAATCCATGGACTATAGCCCATCAAAATGAGTCAAAATGCGTGTTTTTCGACCAAAATCCATGGACTATAGCCCATCAAAATAGGTCAAAATGCGTGTTTTTCGATCAACATCCATGGACTATAGCCCATCAAAATGCGTCAATATGCGTGTTTTTTGATCAAAATGCGTCAAACTACGTGTTTTTCGATCCAAATGCATGGACTATAGCCTTCGAAAATGGGTCAAAATGCGTGTTTTTCGACCAAAATGCATGGACTATAGCCCACAAAAATGGGTCAAAATGCGTGTTTTTCGATCAAAATGCATGGACTATAGCCCAGCAAAATGAGTCAAAATGCGTGGTTTTTGATCCAAATGCATGGACTATAGCCCACCAAAATGGGTCAAAATGCGTGTTTTTCGATCCAAATGCATGGACTATAGCCCACCAAAATAGGTCAAAATGCGTGTTTTTCGACCAAAATGCATGGACTATAGCCCGTCAAAATAGGTCAAAATGCGTGTTTTTCGATCAAAATGCATGGACTATAGCCCATCAAAATGCGTCAATATGCGTGTTTTTTGATCAACATCCATGGACTATAGCCCATCAAAATAGGTCAAAATGCGTGTTTGTCGATCAAAATGCGTCAAACTACGTGTTTTTCGATCCAAATGCATGGACTATAGCCTTCGAAAATGGGTCAAAATGCGTGTTTTTCGACCAAAATGTATGGACTATAGCCCACCAAAATGCGTCAAAATACGTGTTTTTGATCCAAATGCATGGACTATAGCCCCCCAAAATGGGTCAAAATGCGTGTTTTTCGATCCAAATGCATGGACTATAGCCCCAAAAATGAGAAATGCTTGTTTGTTGATCAAAATGCGTCAAACTACGTGGTTTTTGATCCAAATGCATGGACTATAGCCCACCAAAATGGGTCAAAATGCGTGTTTTTCAATCAAAATCCATGGACTATAGCCCATCAAAATGAGTCAAAATGCGTGTTTTTTGATCCAAATGCATGGACTATAGCCCATCAAAATGCGTCAAAATGCGTGTTTGTCGATCAAAATGCGTCAAACTACGTGTATTTCGATCCAAATGCATGGACTATAGCCCACAAAAATGGGTCAAAATGCGTGTTTTTCGATCAAAATCCATGGACTATAGCCCATCAAAATGCGTCAATATGCGTGTTTTTTGATCAAAATCCATGGACTATAGCCCATCAAAATGCGTCAAAAGGCGTGTTTGTCGATCAAAATGCGTCAAACTACGTGTATTTCGATCCAAATGCATGGACTATAGCCTTCGAAAATGGGTCAAAATGCGTGTTTTTCGATCAAAATCCATGGACTATAGCCCACCAAAATGGGTCAAAATGCGTGTTTTTCGATCAAAATCCATGGACTATAGCCCATCAAAATAGGTCAAAATGCGTGTTTTTCGATCAACATCCATGGACTATAGCCCATCAAAATGCGTCAATATGCGTGTTTTTTGATCAAAATGCGTCAAACTACGTGTTTTTCGATCCAAATGCATGGACTATAGCCTTCGAAAATGGGTCAAAATGCGTGTTTTTCGACCAAAAGGTCAAAATGCGTGTTTTTCGACCAAAATGCATGGACTATAGCCCACAAAAATGGGTCAAAATGCGTGTTTTTCGATCAAAATGCATGGACTATAGCCCACCAAAATGGGTCAAAATGCGTGTTTTTCGATCCAAATGCATGGACTATAGCCCACCAAAATAGGTCAAAATGCGTGTTTTTCGATCAAAATCCATGGACTATAGCCCATCAAAATGAGTCAAAATGCGTGTTTTTCGACCAAAATGCATGGACTATAGCCCGTCAAAATAGGTCAAAATGCGTGTTTTTCGATCAAAATCCATGGACTATAGCCCATCAAAATGCATGAAAATGCGTGTTTTTCGATCAAAATGCATGGACTATAGCCCACCAAAATAGGTCAAAATGCGTGTTTTTCGATCAAAATGCATGGACTATAGCCCATCAAAATAGGTCAAAATGCGTGTTTTTCGATCAAAATCCATGGACTATAGCCCATCAAAATAGGTCAAAATGCGTGTTTGTCGATCAAAATGCGTCAAACTACGTGTTTTTCGATCCAAATGCATGGACTATAGCCTTCGAAAATGGGTCAAAATGCGTGTTTTTCGACCAAAATGCATGGACTATAGCCCCAAAAATGAGAAATGCTTGTTTGTTGATCAAAATGCGTCAAACTACGTGGTTTTTGATCCAAATGCATGGACTATAGCCCACCAAAATGCTTCAAAATGCGTGTTTGTCGATGAAAATGGGTCAAAATGCGTGTTTTTCGATCAAAATACATGCACTATAGCCCATCAAAATGAGTCAAACTACGTGTTTTTCGATCAAAATCCATGGACTATAGCCCATCAAAATGAGTCAAAATGCGTGTTTTTCGATCAAAATGCATGGACTATAGCCCATCAAAATGCTTCAAAATACGTGTTTTTCGATCAAAATCCATGGACTATAGACCATCAAAATGAGTCAAAATGCGTGTTTTTCGATCAAAATGCATGGACTATAGCCCATCAAAATGCTTCAAAATGCGTGTTTGTCGATGAAAATGCGTCAAACTGCGTGTTTTTCGATCAAAATCCATGCACTATAGCCCATCAAAATGAGTCAAAATGCGTGTTTTTCGATCCAAATGCATGGACTATAGACCATCAAAATGAGTCAAAATGCGTGTTTTTTTGACAAAAATGCATGGACTATTGCCCACCAAAATGAGTCAAAATGTGTGTTTTTGATCAAAATGCATTGACTATAGCCCACCAAAATGCATCAAAATACGTGTTTTTTTTGACCAAAATGCATGGACTATAGCCCATCAAAATGCGTCAAAATGGGTCATTTTCGACCAAAATGCATGGGACCACCCAAATGATTCGGATATAACGAAGACAAGATTTCAAACTATTTATTACATTTATCATAATGGTTTTGGGTATTGTTACATTTGTCATTATACTTATAAACTGAGTCATATCCCCTAATAATAAAAAAGTAACTTTTTTAAAGACAAAAAATGCCTTATCGTTAATGTTGAACTATAACAACTGGAGCGAGTTTGCTTTGAGAGCAAACTGTAAAAAGCAAGTAAAATGCATGAAAAAATGGGCAAAAAAATATTAATCATTTTGTTGCGAAAATGCATTTAAGTGTATTGATTATAGAAAAAAAGCTTTCAAGATTCTAAACTTGAACAAAACTAAAAAAAGATGATTATTTTAATCAAATTAACCCAAAACCTAATTATCATGTTAATTTAACTGCTAATTAAGTGTCAGATCACAGGTCTGTTTTGTCTGTTCTTCTAGTTTTCCTCTGGCTCGACCACTCCAAAACCTTTCAAAGTTTCTTCATCTTTGGCTTTGGGGGATTTGTTAGAAGCTTCCAGGTTCTCGGTGCTTGGTTCGTTGGCATCGCTCTCATCGACACTAGAAAAACAGTTATTTTAGACAATGATGTCTGTTTCTTTGCAGAGAAAACTAAATGAAGATGTATTGTGCAGTAGTTGTTTCATTTCTACTTTACTTATCTATTGATTGATTGATTGACTGGCTTAAATCCACTCTTTCATCCATCCATTTAATCCTTCAACTAATCAGTTCGTCATTTATCCATTCATTTGTTCGTTCATTAATTAATTCATGAATTATGAAATAATTCATTCATTCACTCTATCATTTGTACATCTTCTCTTCCGTCCGTCCGTCCATAAATTTATTCATTTATTCATTCATTCAACCATTTATTTATTTATTTGTTCATTCATCCATCCATCCAATAATTCACACATCAATTAATCAATTAATTAATTAGCCCATTCCTTCGTTCACCATTCCATCCATTCATCCATTCATCCATCCATCCACCTATCCATTTCTTACCTTCCATTTGTAACAGCATCATCTTTGCTGCCAACATCATCAGCACCATTCTCCACATGGATTGCTGGTGCCCCATGCTGTTCCTCCAACTCAAACAGGCTGCCATAACCAGGGTTCTCAAAATGACGAGGAGTTCCAGGTTTACGAGACGAAGGCCTTTTCTTCAATGACAACTTTTTCTTTGGCTTTTTCTCTTGGAGCTGTTCATCATGGACGTCATCTGATGTGGCCGCATTGTCATAGGCGAATGAAGGGCCTTTGGGATTCCTAGTTTAGAGAAAATATTTCTTAAGTATTGGTATAAACTTGTGGTGACCAATTTGCTAAAGGTTTAATAAACCAATCTACAAGACTACTGGGCAAGCAAGCAAGCAAGCAAGCAAGCAAGCAAGCAAGCAAGCAAGCAAGCAAGCAAGCAAGCAAGCAAGCAAGCAAGCAAGCAAGCAAGCAAGCAAGCAAGCAAGCAAGCAAGCAAGCAAGCAAGCAAGCAAGCAAGCAAGCAAGCAAGCAAGCAAGCAAGCAAGCAAGCAAGCAAGCAAGCAAGCAAGCAAGCAAGCAAGCAAGCAAGCAAGCAAGCAAGCAAGCAAGCAAGCAAGCAAGCAAGCAAGCAAGCAAGCAAGCAAGCAAGCAAGCAAGCAAGCAAGCAAGCAAGCAAGCAAGCAAGCAAGCAAGCAATAATGATTAACAATAAACATATAATTACGATGTGGTGTTATATTGTAAGTGCTAATGCCATTTTCGGTGAACAATGATACAGATATAGATACATACAGACACTCCCCTCGGGGCTTTTCAGTGACTGTTTACAATTTTCTTATGTTAATGACATTGACTGTAATACTTACTCTTCAGTAGACAGTGCAGTGTTTGTATCAAGCATTTCCATTGTGTCACCATCGTCTTGTTGTCCATCAGGTGTATCTTTGTTGACAGTATACCTGATACTCCTTGATGTCAAACTAGCAATAAATAATATATTATTATTATTATATATCATGACACTCCTTGAAGTCATACTAGCAATAAATAATATATTATTATTATTATTATTATTATTATTATTATTATGTATATCATGACACTCCTTGAAGTCATACTAGCAATAAATAATATATTATTATTATTATTATTATTATTATTATTATTATTATTATTATTATTATTATTATTATTATTATTATTATTATTATTATTATTATTATATATATCATGACACTCCTTGATGTCAAACTAGCAATAAATAATATATTATTATTATTATATATCATGACACTCCTTGAAGTCATACTAGCAATAAATAATATATTATTATTATTATTATTATTATTATTATTATTATTATTATTATTATTATTATTATTATTATTATTATTATTATTATTATTATTATTATTATTATTATTATTATTATTATTATTATCATATATCATGACACTCCTTGATGTCAAACTAGCAATAAATAATATATTATTATTATTATATATCATGACACTCCTTGATGTCATACTAGCAATAAATAATATATTATTATTATTATTATTATTATTATTATTATTATTATTATTATTATTATTATTATTATTATTATTGTATCGTTTATTTAAACTTTTCTTGGTTTACATGTAATGAGTATTGCGGAAATTTTCTAGGCAATATTCAGTTTTGGTGCCGATTACAACAGTGTTAACTTATGAACGGGTATATAAGGCCTTCACGATTTCACAATTTTGCGAAATTATCCATTTCTGGCACTTTTTGGCTAGTTGGTTTACTTTTTCGAGTCCTATTTTACTTAGCTCAGTTACCAGTTGTTTTTGGTAGCCTGCTAGGAAGTCTAGGACGACGTTTACTTGCACTACGTTATAGTTAGGATAGAGTCTCTTTAATCCTGTTCTTAAGTCTATATACTTTTCTGTTTTCTGAAGATCTCTTTCAGTTATGCGACCGATGTTGCATACGGTTCCTTCGATGATCAGCCACGTCTTGGTCTTCTTGTCCATTATTGTAATGTCTGGTTTGTTTGCGCCATTTTTTGGGGCAATGTCTAGATGTATTGGGATGTTCCACAGTATTTTGGCTTCGTCATTTTCTATGCAGCTTTTTGGGAGTGATTGTTTGTGCCACGGTGTATTGTCGTCTTGTTCTGTAAACCCAAAATGTGATAGGATTTGATGGTACACAGGGCGAAGCATACGGTCATGCCTTGCCGTGTATAAAGATTGAGCGATACCTGAGCAGTTTGAGAATAGGTGTGGAATTGTTTCTTCTTTTTGATGGCATAGTCTGCAGATTAAATCGCCTTCTCTATTGTTTAGTTTCTTTCGTTGGTAAGTCTTTGTTGTTATTAGTTGTTGAAAGATACTGGTATATACACTGTAGACAACATCAGGGATGTTTTTCCATATCTTGTTTATATTGTAGCTTTCTTTCTCTAGATCTTGGTCTTTCCATTGCGTAGTAAGGTACTGTCCAACCCACGGTTGTTGCTTTACCTCCTCCTCCAGTTTCTTCTCTGTTTCTTTCCTAAGTATTGATTTAATGTATCTTGGCTGGCATTTAGATACTTCTGCACTAGCGCTACTTGAAGTGATGGTGGTTGTTTTTTCTTTGGAGTCATATCTTATGTCCAGGTTTAGTTGGTGTGCATACGTTTTTGCATCCTTTATTATGGACTTTAGAGACTTCTTTTCCTTGTACAATTGGAAAGATGAGACAAGTTGGACATGTGGGTCAGCACTCGTTGTTAAGTAGTGTGCTGTCTTGATCTTAGTGGTTTTATACAGCATCTCTAATTGCTGAAGACCTTTACCTCCTTTGTGGAATGGGAGATAGAGTATAGCGTTCGACTCATGTCTGTGTTTACAAGTGTTCTCATTCATTATTTGGCGTGTTTTCCTATCAAGTTGTTGTAGGTGTTGAATGTTCCAATCAGTTGTCCACATGTGATATGAGAGTACAGGAATTGCAAAGGTGTTTGTTGCAGCTATCTTTCGCGGAATTGACAGCGGTGATGACCATATAACAGATAGTCTTCTAGTGTATTCTTTACCTGCTACCTTTTGAACTTCCTTTTCGAGCTGGGTGATATTTTCATACTTTCCTAGGAACTTATAGTAGTCATCTTCACCGAGTATGGGTATTTGCTGTCCACTACCCAGGGGGAGTCCCTCGCTCGGTTGATAGATGCCTCTGTTGATGTGGACAGCTGCGCATTTGTTGATACCCCAGTGAAGGCCGATGTTTATTATTATTATTATTATTATTATTATTATTATTATTATTATTATTATTATTATTATTATTATTATTATTATTATTATCATATATCATGACACTCCTTGATGTCATACTAGCAATAAATAATATATTATTATTATTATATATCATGACACTCCTTGATGTCATACTAGCAATAAATAATATATTATTATTATTATTATATATATCATGACACTCCTTGATGTCATACTAGCAATAAATAATATATTATTATTATTATTATTATTATTATTATTATTATGTATATCATGACACTCCTTGATGTCATACTAGCAATAAATAATATATTATTATTATAATGTACGTGCGTGTACACGTAAGTAAGGCAAGGAAGCCAATTAGGTAAGACTACATCATAAGAGAATCACCACATGACGGCGGATTCATTCATGCATGCATTTCGTTTTGAGGTCCCTTAATAAAGATTATTATTATTATTTAGCTTATTATTATAAAGAATTGTCAAGATCTTCCTATATTTAGATTATATTTTCTATTATTATAGATTATTAAATTATTTATTTAGATTTTAAAACAATTAATCAATGTGTAAGGTGCACCGAAAATCATTCAATATATAATTGTTATTCGTAAACTTATTCATTTATACTCGGTATCTCTCTAGGTCTAACTCTTTTACTCCGATGAGGGGTTAAAGCTCGAAACGTCAGTAAAGTTAAGTCAACATTTTTTACGGTGTTACAAATTTCATTATATTACCTATCGTTTATTTATTTATCCATTTATTCATTTATTTGTTATTGAAATTAGCTATTTATGCACGCTAAAAAATCAAATTTAAACTTACGATTTCTTAACAGTAGCTTCGTTCACTTTCTTATTTCGACGTAATACTGCAATGATGATCAGTATTATTATCAGGAGTAACCCCAGGCCAGAACACACTCCTATGATAATCCATGTTGTTATGGGTTTAGGTACAGCAATGAGATTAGATGAGATAACAAACTTCGCTGTCGTCTGCTCGTGAGAAGCTAGGATGGCTCCGTTGGATGCGTTATCCAGTCGAACAAAGATCGTTCTTTCGTCTGTTCTAACCTGAGATTATAATAATGATATTTAATATACAACTATTTCAAAAATCGTTGTGGCAGCCGAAGCTACAGTCCACACTCTGAAGCCTGCAAAGGATGTCGGTAATATGAACTGAATGTGTGATTTATTACGCGCATTTTAAGAAATATTTATCTAACACTACAACAATTTGTTATGTTCATATAACACAAACACGTACAATCAAATATGTTATGAATAAATCGATAACAAGAGAAGAAATACCAACATACTTTGCAGGCTTGAGAGTGTGGACTGTAATTTTGATTGCGACTACGATTTTTGAAACGGGTATATATGATTATAATGATCATATAACGATAACGAGAATTATGGTGAAGTTGATAATGATAATGTTGGTGTTAAATATAATGATAATGATAACGAAAATGAAAACGATAATAACGATAATGATGATATTGATAATGATTAACTATAAATTCAACTGTATAATGAGTAACAGTGAGCATGGAACAAGAATTATGACAGAAATCTATGTTTGCAATAGTCTTGAAACGTAGCCGGGCCTTTGCATCGAAGCGACACGAACGTTGAGCTTGCAATGATAGAGACACGTGAATAATTATGTGCGGCAAGTGTTGAAATGTCTCTATCATTGCAATCTAAACGTTCTTCTCGCTTCGATGCAAAGGCCTGGCTATCTTTCAAGATGGCGCAGGGAACTGTGAAGGAGACTATTATTCACGTGTCTCTATCATTGCAATCTAAACGTTCTTCTCGCTTTGATGCAAAGGCCTGGCTACCTTTCTAGATGGCGCAGGGAACTATGAAGGGGAATATTAATGCTAGCATCGATATTTAGAGTGAAGTTATGTGGTGCCACGTGACATTTCTTTTAGTGTTAATTTCTGTTTGGGTGGACAATATTAATAACAATGACTATATATTATGAAATAGAAAATCACTTAGTTACCTTATCGCTTGTAATTGTCAAATTAATGGAATTATTCCACTGTCCTTCTTCGTATGGTATTTTCCCTGATACAGGCCATATAATCTTGTGGTGATCTGATTGGTTGCTGTACAGTGACCAGGTAACTTCTATCGACCCAGAAGAACCTTTGGATCGTTTGACTGGTAGTTGTATTTCAAGATTGCTGGATTGTCGATCGATATTGATATCTCCATTAGCATCGTACACTGAATTAAAAAGACTGTATTAGCGGCATGAAAGCATAAATGAATGAATGAATAGATAAATTGCTAAATGGAAGAGTCAGTAAATAAATAGATAAATGAATGATTGAACGGATATATAAGTTGATGAATGAATGACTTAATTAATAGATTATTGAATGAATGAAAGAATAAAAAAAAGGAAGGAAGGAAGGAATTAAGGAAGGAAGGAAGGAAGGAGGAAGGAAGGAAGGAAGGAAGGAAGGAAGGAAGGAAGGAAGGAAGGAAGGAAGGAAGGAAGGAAGGAAGGAAGGAAGGAAGGAAGGAAGGAAGGAACGAACGAAGGAAGGGAGGGAGGGAGGGAGGGAGGGAGGGAGGGAGGGAGGGAGGGAGGAAGGAAAGAAGGAAGGAAGGAAGGGAGGGAGGAAGGAAGGAAAGAAGGAAGGATGGAAGCAAGGAAAGAAGGATAGATGAATGAGTGAATGAATGAATGAATTAATGAATGGATGGATGAATGGATGAATGGATGAATGAATGGATGAATTAATGAATGAATGAATGGAACGATGATCAATGAATTAATACATGAATAAATGAATGAATAAAGAAATGAATAAAAAAAGAAAAGATGAATGAATGAATAAGTAGATCGATGAATGAGTGAATCAATAAACGGACAAAGGAATGACTAAAAGAATGAACGAACTTTTGGATGAATTCGAATTGAACGCATTTTTGAGCACAGACAACTACAAAATATGATCTATTGTACATCTTAAATATTTAACAAACCTGAGTTATTCTTGTCGAACAGCATGAGACCCTTTTGAGCTTTGAAAGACCAGTAGAATGAGAACTGAGTAAGATGACATATCTGTACTGTCAGCATCTTGATCGATCTGTTCACATGGGACCATGGCTCAGGGCAAGTTAGCGCTGCGTCGATCCTACAAAGACAATTGATAAATCAATATTGATAAACTAGTAAAGAGAAAAGTAAAGAAGCAAAGAAAATGATTTATGAATAGGTATAATACATATAAAAATATCGCAAAATATAGCGACGTTTAGCAAAGACAATCAATGTTTTCCAAATTTAGAAAGGTAAGAACGAAAAGAAGGAAGATGAAGTTAGGAAGGAGAAGGGAGAAAGGAAAGAAGGGGAGAGAAAGAGGAAGAAAGGAAGGAAGGAATGAAGGAAGGAAGGAAGGAAGGAAGGAAGGAAGGAAGGAAGGAAGGAAGGAAGGAAGGAAGGAAGGAAGGAAGGAAGGAAGGAAGGATGTGGAGGGAAGGAGGGAAGGAGGGAGGAAGGAAGGAAGGAGAAAGGGAATGAGGAAGGTAGGAAGGGGAGGGAGAAAGGAAGGGGAGGAAAGCAGGGAGGGAAAAAGGAACGAATGGGATGGAAGGAGGTAGTAAGGAACGAGCGGAGGGAGGAAAGGGGGAAGAAGGAAGGGGAGAGAAAGAAAGAGGAAGGGAGTAAGGAGACAGACGTAGGAAGGAAGTAGGAAGGAAAACAGAAGAGAGAAAGGCATGAAGGAAGGGAAATCTCTTACCAAGTCTCATTCTTCAAGTCCCATAAGTACAACACAGGATCGACATCATCCTTCTTCAATTCCTTATTGACTACACGTTTATTGGCATTGACTAAGTTATTGACGTCATAGAACATGGAGATCTTGATTGGCTTAGCGAACTTGTAGCCTTCTCGTATAGTATTGTTCTCAGGGTCGAACGCTTTGATCTGGAAACTGTAGTTACCAAGCATGAATTGCTGGAATAAAAAGATACAATATATCCTTTAGTATAATGACGTTTTTATCGAAAACGATTGTGTACTAGTTACTCAGTAACAGAGCAAATCGATGCTTCCACAGTTTAATGCTTACTGCAAAAGCGACTGAGTAGTGGTTACTCCAATAACTTAGTAAATCGATGCACCCACAGTTACTCACTACAAAAACGACTGAGGAGTGGTTACTCAAATAACTGACTAATTAAGTAAACAAATGCATTTATGATTGTTCTAAAGCTAGATTTTGCAGTGTGATAGAGTCATTGCCATAATCATTTCAGCTCATACCTTTGGTTTTGTCTTCTCTGGATTTGACACAGGTCCTTCATCAGACTTATTTGACTCTAAAATCTTTTTATCAAGACTATAACACGTCAGTTTTACTTTATCTTTGACAGCTCCTTCAGGGACGGTAAGGGTCCCATACGTTTTATTAACACCTCCATCTTTTCTTGTTCCATTTGGATTCATGTTGACCGTATCGAAGAAGAAAGAAGCGGACGCGTTCTTAAATAAAAATAAATAAATCACTTTTTTAATGTCTCAATGAATTTAGCATGCAGACAACCAGAGTGCATTCACTAATAGCATGAAACATTAGTAATACTAGTTTGTACTATTTAATGCTAATTCTATTGTTTTCTATAATTGTTCAACTAGCACTATTTTGCACAATTTAGTAATTAGTGTTTCACGCTTTTACTGAATGTACTCCAGTGCCACACACTCACCACCTCTACATATTTTACATATTTTGGCACACAGCTTTACGCACATGTTCATTTTTGCGGAGGGAGGAAAACCGGATATCCGAAGAAAAACCCTCGTGGCTTAAGAGAGAAGAACACATCAAACAAACCCAACTCACATTTATTCAATGCCCGAGCCGGGACATGGATCACAGCGGTGAGAGGCGCGCGCTAAACCACTACGCTAACCATGCATGCCCATTCCATCCATGCCACCCATGCCCATTCCA
Source organism: Metridium senile (assembly GCA_949775045.1). NCBI lineage: Eukaryota > Metazoa > Cnidaria > Anthozoa > Actiniaria > Metridiidae > Metridium > Metridium senile. Next base: position 2,172,150 of record OX459109.1, read on the forward strand.
CCCATGCTACCCATGCCCATTCCATCCATGCTACCCATGCAACCCACCTTATCAAAGATGTACTCCGATTTTCCAACGAGTACTCCATTGGAGGACAGTGGATCTGACATTAAGCCTGCTTTGTTGGTAGCTCTGGCTGTAGCGTAGTATTTCGTATGCTTCTTTAAGCCGTTGTCTTTGAATTGCGCAAACCATGTAGTTGTGTTGCCGATTTCTTCGAAATCTTTTACGTCAACAAAACCTGGAGCTGTTCCCCAGGCCACCTCGTATGAGTTAACACCGCTGTCAGGATCGCTGGCTTTGAAGTACGTGAATATGATATCGATGAATACCTGGGTAGAGAAGTTTCGCAGTTAGAAATTATAGAAATTTACTTTTGATTATCAGAACATTTGGAATAATTATATTATTTTATGATAAGAATCGTCATAATTTCATCACCACTATCACTATAATTATTATACATTTTACTAACTACATTGAATCTGATTGGCCGAGTGCACACGGCTAAATCCGAGTAGCATGTGAACTTGACAGTGATATCACTGTCAAGTTCCCAGGCTCTCTCGGTCATGGGTTGCTGTTTTCAGTGAACATGGCGGCTGCTCGTTTTGCCTCGGTCAACTATATTATTGTTTACTAGTCTACAAAATGTATAATAAAACAATTATTAGGCTCGGTTTTCGCATGATATCGTTAGTTATGAAGACTTCGAGTCTGTGTCATCTGCCTCAGTCTCCGGCTTCGGCAGATAACACAGACCTCGGTCTTGATAATTTACGACGATATCATGCTCAACCTCATGACCCAATAATTGCTCATTATCACCATGATCATGAACATTACTGATAACGTTATGATCATAAACATCATCATCATCATCATCATCATAATCATCATCATCATCATCGTCGTCGTCGTCGTCGTCGTCGTCGTCATCATCATCATCATCATCATCATCATCATTGTGATTATAATAAGTTTGAATAAACTTGTTATGATTGTCAACGTTATCATCATCACCATTGTTATCATCAGTTTCACCAATATTTCCATTATCATTATCTTTATGATTTCCGTGATCATTATCATCAAAATCATGATCATCATCAACAGCCACCGTTTTTACGTAAATCATTATAATCATTATCATTCACATCATCATCATCATCATAACCATCACTATCATCGTTATTATCTTCACCACCATTATCATCACAATCATCATCGTCGTTATCATTCACATCATCATCATCATCATAATAACCATCACTATCATCGTTATTATCTTCACCACTATTATCATCACAATCATCATCATCATCGTGATCATTCACATCATCATCATAACCATCACTATCATCGTTATTATCTTCACCACCATTACCATAAAAATCATCACTATCATCGTTATCATCATCATTAACATTATATTATAATCGTTTTTACCTGTCACCACCAGCATCACCATCACTATCATCATTAACATCATTGTTTTTACCTGGTAATCTATATCTGGTCCTAGTACACCATCACGCACATATTGCATCACAGGTGGTGTGGTATCTACGGTAACGCCATTGGTATGTCCTGCTGAACACCGCTGAGCACCGTTGCATGCTACGACCGTGACGTAATACATATCACTTTGTTTGAAATCGAAACCATACCGGCTAGCGTTCTGCCTTAGACCAGTGCTTTCACATTGTAGAATATCATCCATCATTGGCTTAGAACCAATGCAGAAGAAATACTCTGCGATGTCGCTCTCGTTATCAGCAAAATCAACCCAACGAGCGTGGACTTCAGATGTATTGTTAGTATAATCAATATCAGTGTCCTGGAAATCACGGGTAGAGCATTGGCTATCTTCGCCGAATGTTTCGTTTTTGGAGCAGTTTTTATCGGGGTTGCTTCCCAGGCCATCGTAGACAGTTCCTACCGTTGGTGAACTGGTGTCGATAATGAACGGCTCCGTTATGGATGTAGTGGACATGTTAGCGCGAGTTGTTTCGACAAGTTTGATTGTGTATTCATTGACGGCGCCTTCTTCAAAGAAAGTGCCATTTTCTTGGATGATATTTATAGCGTTTGTTTTATTGTCGAACTGCTTAACAAGGGGACATTGTGTATCGTTGCATATCTTGGATATGAAATGGATTGGATCGTCATCAAGAGGTGCTGCACATCGTCGATCTTTGCAGATTTCACAAATTCTAGTGATAGATCCAAGAGATTTTCTTCCACTTTCACAGGGTTCACACTTGAAAGTATCTTGACCCTTGATATCTGATGTCTTGATTCTCTTGTAGTTTCTAGGACAAAACACCATGCTGTAAACACGACCTGTTCCATGTTTCTCACTTCCATCCGGCCAGGTTAACACTCCTGGTGTTCCAAAGAGAATCGTTGATCCTTCCGTCGAAACACTCGCGCGTGGTGTTCCATCATCCACGCGTGGAACGTCCTCCCGACTCAAGATTCTCCCAAGGCCTAGACATTTACCCATTTTGTGGTAAGGATGGTAAGCAAAGCTACCGTAGAATCCTGTTAGAACGACGCCATCCCGTCCCTCCTGTGTCTGCATTCCAAGCGCGACTACCGTACCGCCATCTCTATCCAGCAGGTCAAACTTACCACTCAGACGAATACCTAACGGCGCATCGTAAGAGCAGACAAACGAGGATGATTTTGCGGAAATCTCGGTTTGGATAACTACAACTTTTCCTTTCGATTTCTTAGAGACTATAACTAAAGTGTTGTGTTCAGTTACTCTTAGAGAAGGGTCAGTGACATCATACTTCGTTAGATCAATCTCCATTAGCGTGGAATAGTCACTAGTAGAGTATAAGACAACAGAGTTGCTTCCTGATACGACAGCAAGGAGTTTGTCATTCAGTGCTAGTGATAGGCCAAATTGCTGGTTATTTTGAGCACTTCGGAGCACTTTGAACAACTTCCAAGTACCGTTATTTTCTTGAAATACTCCAATCCCACTTGTGTTGTTCAACGATGCAATCTCCCCGCTTGCTATCAAAGTAGACTTTTCTATCACCATCACCTTGGCAGTTAGGTCTGGCCACAGAGATTTTCTGATTTCAAATTCTAAGTCGACACTTATCTCACTATTTAAATCAAAGCGAAGTCGGTAGATGCTTATGTGGGCAAGAGATGCAATAAACAAACGATTTTGCGAGTACGAAAGGCTTAAGATCGTCTTTGCGTCCCCAAGGGATATGACCTTATTTTTAAGCAGTTTATTTTTCTTGGAGAAGATAAAAACTTTGTGTAATGAGCTCACAGCAACGTAGTCGTTAGGCAGCTGCACAACCGATGATCCAAACATTTGTGAGCTTGATGTTGGCTTGTAGTGTATGTCTGACTGCATAATTAGCCAGCTCGGTGTATGGTTGGTACAGCAAGGTCCAGAAGGATTAGCAAATCCTGGAAGTGTCTTAGTCTTAAGGCTGTGTTCCGTGGTGTTGGTCTTGTTGGAATCTGATGTCACTCTTGTCACCACTAGTGTAAATTCCTTAGTCGGACTGAATGCTCCACTGTCTAAAATTCTGTTCAGTTTTGCTAAAGAGGAGTTTGTACTGTTGGAGATATCGCTGACGGCGATGGAGATGTCATCTGGTGAGGATACGTATCTCACATCAGGATCAAGACCACTGAGGTTGAACGATGGTAAATGTAGATTTGGCAGCCATCTCGATTTCTCGTTCTTTTCTGCAATGTCTTGAAGAGCGATTTTACGCGGCAGAGGTGGACTGGGTTCGATACGAAGTCCATCGCTACTTCTCTCGCTGTAAATTCCTCCTTCATTCCAAACACGTACAACACCACGATACTCTTCCCACGATGCCATGGGAACGGTTTCTATGGTGACGTTGCGTTGATTGGGATGTACCGCCATGAAGGTTTGCACTAATGGTTCGCCTTTCCATGACTGGTCTTTCTCAAGTCTTGGCAATGTTTTGTTCGCTGAAGATTGCGTGACAGCAACCTCAAGACGCATTCGTGAAATATCACTAAGGAATTTACCAAGGGTGCTCCACTTCAAGGTCAAGGTCTTCATATTTGAAATCCAATCAATGTCATTACCGGACGAATTTTCGTGTGTTAGATCAGAGACCATGTTCATCTTAGGAGCCACTGTTATAACCAAACATTGCTTTGATGTTAAGACCCTCTTAAGCCCAGCTCCGTTAAAAACAGACAAAGTAGCAAAGAGACGCGTCCCTGACGATATTCTCGAGACGATCTCTTGACCAATCAGCTTCAGCTGTGAAGACTTTTTAGTTGTGACGTCACATTTGCCACTGGCAGTCCCAACACACCATTCATACTTAGATAATTTACTTTCAGGATCTTCGAACTCGTCCCAGTCAACACTGACAAGTTCTTCCGTGCAGCTGAATCTTAAAGGTGGACTGGGGCTAGGGCTAGCGAGTGTAGGCGGAGTTATGTCAATCAGAATATGTTGAGTGTTTGTTGTCGTCGTCATTCTAGCGCCATTCGTTGCTCTAATTACAACGAAGTAGGATTTACCATGTTCAAGGGACAGTCTAGTTAGTTCATAGTTGGTTACTTTGCCGACGTTGATGTAATTATTGCATGAAGTTGAGTTTGTTGACTGGACGCAGAGTTCGTAGTTGACTATTCCACTTTCACTATCGATAAACGGCATCCATCTAAATAAAATAAAAATAAAAAAACAGGTATAAGGGGCAGGTCTTTTATTATGTGGGAGGAGGAATGGCTATGTTTTTCATATAGCAATTCAAATTTCTTAACATGACCAAGTTATTCTGATTATGAAACCCTTTTAAAATTAGGATAAGTAGAAAAACTAAAAAACGCCATTTTAAAATAGTCAATTGAGCATAGATTGAGTTTTTGAATTATATTTAGTATTTATTTAGTAAAATTTGAAAGTTAACTCCAAGTAACTTTAAGTACATCTCAATCTAGTAGTAAGATGTGAGTGGTTTTCATTAACCTAAAAATGAATGTAAAAAGAACCCCAGACACACATACAGACAGACAGACAACAAATAAAGAGGCAGACAAACATACAGACAGACTAACAGAGAGAAAAACAAAAAAGAGCATAGTCACATTAAGCGAGACTTACCCAACTTGGAGTTTCGCTGTATCTGATTGGTACTGTACTCGTTGATTGACACCAGGTCCAATCCATGCAACGTTCTCCACAGGGGGAGTAAAGTCTACTATAAAGCCATTGGATGAGACTTCAGTCTGCAGTCCCGCTTGGTTCGTAGCTGTAAGCTTGGCGATATACAATGTACCACTTTGTAAATCCAACCCTATATACAAACAATAATATTAAATTATATTGGAATAATAGGGCTGCTTGTTTTATTGTTGATATACCGGCACTATTTTTAACAAATAATCACCATCATTGTCATGATCGTCAATACCATCACCATCACCATTGCAATCACTGTTATCATCATCATTATCATCATTATATATCATAGTATCACCATCACCATCGCCGTCATCGTAACTGGTCAGCAACCCCATAACCATTACCATTATAATCATCATCGTTATCACCATCATCTTCATCATGATAATAATAATAATAATAATGGTGATGATGATGATGATGATGATGATGATGATGATGATGATGATGATGATGATGATGATGATGATGATGATGATGATGATGATGATGATGATGATGATGATGATGATGATGATGATGATAATATAATATTTTCCACAGTAAATCCAAATAGTGGTTATTCTTTTGCTGGCACTCACTACCTCTACATTAAATATTTTTAATACATCACTCCTCACATGTTGATTTTTGCTGAGGGAGGAAAACCGGATAACCCGGAGAAAAACCCTCGTGGCATGGTAGAGAACAACACAATGATGATGATCTTTATCATCGTCATCATCAACATCATCATAATTATGATGATGATGATGATGATGATGATGATGATGATGATCATCATCATCGATACATCAACCCTGATCAAACCACCCCCATTATCATGACCGCTATTATTATCATCATCATCATCATCATCATCATCTATTCCATTACCTGTGATCTTGATACTAGTAGCGTTGTTAACATTGGTGAGTTTCTGCGGACATTCGTTCAGTTTTCTAGCATCACAGATAGCCACCTCGTAGTTCTTGATTCCACTCTCATCGTCTTTAAAGTTGACCCAGTTCACCACCACATCATCGTCTCCATGAATATAGTCAATGTCCTTGGATGAATTACCATCAAATATCTGTCCAGCTACGGGAGGGGTGCTATCGACAGTTACACCATCTGACGTTACTGTAGTCATCAAACCAGCGCCATTTGTGGCCTGCACTGTTACGTAAAATCGCTGGCCATTTTTCATAGGGTTACTAAGGATCTCATGCATTTTGTGTAACCATGGTTTCAGCGTTTGTCTTGAGAGTATGTCACAGTAACCAGGAGTGGTGCCTGCACAGTATGTTACCATGGTAACGTAACTTTCTGGATCTTCGAATGTTTTCCAGTTAGCAATGACGTCAGAGTTTGATAGTTGGTAGTCGATATCTGAGCCTTCTTTCAGTCCGTCAAATACTGTACTACCAACGATTGGAGCTGTAAAAACAAATTGGATATGAATGAATGAATAAATGAATGAATGAATGAATGAATGGCTGACTGAATGAATGAATAAATGAAATAATCAATGAATGAATAAATGACTGAATGCATGACTGCCGAATGAATAGATAGGTAGACAGATTGAACATAAAATGACATAAAATGAACATGTGCGCCGAATTGTGTGCTAAATATTTAACGTAGAGGTAGTGAGTGTGAGTGAGTCTCCCCGATTAGCTAGTACGGTACATGAAACGTGTCCAGCTAGAAGATTGAGACGTTAAAAAAGTGATTTATTGATGCATTAATGAACGAATATGTAGAAGAATAGGCGAATGAACGAACAAGTGAATGTGCAAAATCAAATCAAATTGCTACTGTGTAATAGTTCTTAGTCACTTTCGAAAAGTAGTAAAGTTGTAATGAGGTATTGTTTACTAAAGGTAGTTCCAGGTTGAGTGGTAGTGACTAAATAGCTTCTAATTAGAAAACTTTAGTTCGTAACTATTTGGCTTCTATTTCATGGTTTTAGTGTTTTCGCTCTATGATATTTCATACCTGTTTTGTCAATGAATACTCCTTCTGACGATGTCACAATGCTCTGTAAGCCAGCCTGGTTCTCTGCCACAACTGACACATAGTATGTACTTGCGTGTACCAGGTTTACCTTCTCAAACTTGTACGAAGTTTGTACTCCAACATCTTTCCAGTCAACCACATCACAAGACCCTGACTGATTACCAAGACACACATGGTATTTCAAGATTGTTGTTTCCTTGTCCCAGAAGCCATCCCATTGTACATCAATAGCAGAACTTGCAAAGATCTCGGACGAAAACTCGTCCTCGTCGGAAACGTTCCTGACAATTTTGATATTTCCCGAGACAGGGGGAGTCGAATCTAATACAAATCCATCGGAGTTAGCACTGCTTGCCAGTCCTACTTTATTAACAACGTGAACGATTGTGATGTATTTTACTCCTTCTATTAATGCCAGGTTTGACATACAGATCATGGTACGATTTCCAACGTCTACAGACTTCACGAGGCAGTTCTTGTGGTCGATTGCCGTGCAGACGGAAATTTCACTGTTGAGTATGCCGCTCTCTGAGTCAGCGGTATTCCATGAAGCGCAGTATTTGGTCTTTGATGTGAGGAAATCGATATCGACCAATGTTCCATTTGTCTCAAGATCCTTGACCTGAATACAATTGAAACAAAATTATAATTGGAAACAGAAAATAAACAAAAACAAACAAACATACATACAAGCAAGAAAACAAACAAACAACCAACCAAACACACATACAAGCAAGAAAACAAACAAACAAACAAACAAACAAACAAACAAACAAACAAACAAACAAACAAACAAACAAACAAACAAACAAACAAACAAACAAACAAACAAACAAACAAACAAACAAACAAACAGCTTTCTGTGCTGTATGTAGTTGTAAAGCACTTGGGGATTGTCAGAACACTCAAGAAGTGTTGAGAAGCACTCCACTTTGCGTCGTGCTTCTCTTAACACTTCTCTCGTGTTCTGACAACCCCGCGTGCTTTATGACTGCACACAGCACGCGCGCGCGTTTTCTATTTCTTCAATAGACCTTTTCACAGTTCCGTTCAGTGACCAAGAATAATAGAGCCAAGTCGAGGTTGGGGTTGCTGCTCATGATAAATTATAGTTTTGCTATGCGCAGTAACTCAAACCTCAACTTGAAACTATTATTTGTGACACGAGTGAAAAACGCACTGCGCGTTTTCGGAAGACGGTCGTATTTACAATACAACCATTGGAGATTTACCGGCGTTTAAAGTTAAGAAAGTTGGTGGAAAATTAGTGTTATATTTTCCTAACACATTACATTTGTTGTTTTCTTTTCCTGGTCAAATAATACAAAAGAAATTCGCATAATACATAACATGAAACCATCAGTTAGTCCTTTGTTCAAAGAAACATCCGAACATGCGCAGTGCATTTTTCACCCTTATCGGTCCCTGTAGGGAACTGTGAAAAGGACTATTGTCTGTCAATTTACTTACATCAGTGAGTTGAGGTGGGCTGCTGTCAATAGTTACTCCATCTGAATATAGAGTGGTGATGCCACCAGCACCGTTCACTGCGCTCACTTTGATGAACACTGTCACTCCAGAAACAATTGATGGATTGACCTGACATTGACACAAACATGATGGCAATATTATCATAACATGCAATAATAAAATTTAAAGCTATCACTATCAGTATCATACTCATCTTCTTCATCACTATCATCATCACTATCATCATTGTTATTATTTTCTTATTTTCATCATCATCATCATCATCATTATTATCAACATCATCGAATCATCGTCAAAATCAAAATCATTATGCCCAGCATCATCATCATCATCATCATCATCATTATCTGCATCATCATCATCATATGGTCGTCATTATCATCATCAACATCATTACCATAACTAATAAATAATAATAATCACCATCATCATGGTGATCATCATTGTCATCTTTTTCATCAGCTCAATTATCATCGTACCAACATTATCACCACCAAAATCATATGATCATCATGATCATGATCATAATCATAATCTGCATCTACTAACCTGTATTTGTGCTTTAGTACTGCCATCACTTATCTCAGTCTCGTGTACAACATCACACGCTCCTCGAGATGTCCCTGCACACCAGATGTACTTCTCAATACCAGTCTCATCATCAGTGAACTGATCCCAGTTAGCAGATATAAAGGAGCCGTGTGCTTGAAAGTCAACATCGTCTGGACCACTACCATCCCGTACCGACCCTCCCGCGGGAGGTGTTTGGTCTATTTTGACTCCATTCGTAGCTGATGTGGTTTTGTAGCCTGCTTCATTAGTAGCTTGAATCGTGGAGTAATACGTCTGCATGTGAGCCAGGTTAAGACCGGAAATCTCCGCAACGAGGACATTGCCAACACTATGAAAAGGCCGTACATCGCAGAATGACGGTCTTGAGCCGATGCAGACTTCGTAGTTGTCAATCCTCGAATTAGGGTCCTTAAAGGGTTCCCAGTTTGCTGAGATGGTTGTAGTTGAGCTCTGTACCTCGATATCTTTAGACACTTCACTGCCGTCGAAAACATCTCCGGGAGTTGGTCTTGAGTTATCAAGTATGAAGATATTAGAGATAGCAGAACTGAATAGTTCAACTTTGTTGTAAGCTCTGATTATCAGTACGTAAGATATCCCTGGTTTTATGTTTAGTTCATCGTTCTTTAGCTTTGTGGTTAGGCCAACGTTTATGAACTGCGTTAGACATTCTTTGTTGTTGACTGCGTGACACACCGCCCATTCATAATGGTCCAAGCCACTTTCGTTTTCAGTAAAGCCGCTCCAGTCAGCTTCGACACCTAAGAATATATTAGTCATAAAACCATTAAATTTTTTATCAAAGCAGAGCATTACATGGAAATAATAAATTAATGAGACAAACAAAGTCATATTTTGTTGATAAAAATACAATAATCAATGTTTCAAAATTGTGAAGAGACGCGACATTGATGCTGATGATAATAAGTTCAATTTGATATTGTGAAGATATTGATGATGGCGATGATTACTATAATTTTGATGAACAGAGCACATATTTAAAATCTAAACATTATGATAATAATGATGATGATGACAATTATAACGATGACTGAGAAAATGGCGATAATCGATGATGCTAATGATGAACATTTTAATCATGGTATTGTGATGATGATTGTGATGTTAATGATGTTGATGACAATAATAATGATGACGATGATTCAAGAGGCTGGCGTTAATAATGATGCCAATGATGGAAGTGACAATAATGCTCATAACGATACTGTTCTAAGGCACATATATATATACACCTATTTCAAAAATCGTTGTCGCAAACAAAGCCACAGTCCACACTCTGAAGCCTGGGATGTCGGTATTTCTTCTCTTGTTATCGATTTATTCATAGCATATTTTGATTGCACGTGTTTGTGTTATATGACCATAACAAATTGTTGTTGTGGTAGATATAAATATAAATATTTCTTTAAAAAACGTGCAATGAATCATAAATTAAGTCCATATAACCGACATCCTTTGCAGGCTTTAGAGTGTGGACTGTATGTAGCTTCGGCTGCGACAACGATTTTTGAAATAGGTTTATATATGACCTTTACCTTCATCATTCTTCAAATATTTGATTCCCGGTACGTTCCCAACGCTAACAGAACCAACAGACGGTGGAGTCCAATCTAAAAGCAATGCCTTCGATTCCTTCATGACGCTCAAACCAGCACCATTTTCTGCTTGCACAGAGACGAAAACTGTAGTTCCTGATGGTAGTGGATTTTCAAATGTATGTAACAACGAGGAAGCTTCATTTCCCAAGCCTGTCCATTCAACTACGTCGCAGCTACTTCGATTCTTTCCAACGCAGTAACTCAATCTCGCTATTCCGCTTTCTGCATCCAAAGGTTTCGCCCACTCCGCTTTGAAAATCCTCCCGCTACTCTGCATGGCCATGTCATTGATCATTTTAATAGTAGTGTCAGGATTCGGCTGGACGAAAGAGATATCTCCGATACTAGGAGGAGTTTTGTCGATGGTTATGCCGTCAGATGATGCGAGTACCTTCAGACCTGCAGCGTTGGTAGCTTCCACAGTGGTGAAATAGCGAACACCTTCTTGTAGATTTAGATATGCTTGAGCAGAGGTCTTTAGACCGGTTGACGCCATAGGTAGAACATCACATGAACCTTGTTGAAAACAAAATACATTAAGCTTTGGTGTACTGCATATGAAATATATACAATGTAGTAAAACATGATGATTTAAAGCGTGCTACGTCTTTTAGGCTAGTATTTCGTACAATAATGATAATGATGATGATTGATTAACAATCACTAAAAATGAATGATGATGATGAAAGTACTAACAAGTAATTGAGATTGACTTTTGCAGCGAGAATTCGTAAGTTTGTTCAATCATAAAGAGTTTGTTTAATCTGAAAGAGTTTTTAGAACTGTTAAAATGTGCAATTTATGTTAAAATGTGCAATTTACCCAGCAAATTGTCTTGCAAAGTCTTTGAAAAACATGATGTGAATTTTCAACAGCTTGTACATGTGTTGGAACGCGAGACTAATTACTGAGAAATTTTGTAGCGTAACACAGTGCCTTTAAGCCTGGCTCAAACTAGCGACAAAAGCTTATGCATCATTAACAGACTCAGTTGGGCTTATTAGCCGGACTTGTCTTTTCTCACAAATATTCGAGAAATGCTTCACTCATGAATTTGCGTATGTATGCTTACGCTTATGTCGCTAGTGTGAACCAGGCTTACGTATTTAATTACCTAGAAGTTTTACATATGCTTACCTTGTTTAAGTCCAATGCACCACCTATACTCCACTACATTGCTTTCACGATCTTCAAAACCAATCCAATGAGCAGACAGAACCTGGGTATTGGTTTGATAATCAGCATCTTCACCGCCATTTTGTTCCGTACTATTGCCATCGTATACCACGCCCGAAGAGGGTGGAGTCAAATCCACAACAACCTGTTGAGTGGTAAGTGTTGATTCCAAACCGAGCATGTTGTAACCCACCACGGTAACAGAAAATAGAAGTCCATGAGACAGCGTGAGGTTCAAGTCGTCCAGGTCACTTGATCTCTGTAAATTGCTCAGCCTTGTGAAGTTGAGTATGTTTTCCTGGAATTGGTACGAGCCAACACCAACAGTAAAATAGCTCATACCACTTTCTTTATCGTCCATTTCCCAAGTAATTGTAGGTGGAGAGGGAGAGTTCATGTAGAGTGTGTCTTTCCCTACAGTTGGTGAAACTTTAAGGACGTTTCCTACAGGGGTACTTCGATCAACAAGCACTCCATCAGACGTAGCGTACACACTCTCTCCTCTCATGTTGAAGGCTTTGACGGTAGCGTAGTACTTGGTACCATGAGAGAGCGTGATGTTGTAGAATCGATGCGCGTACTGTCGAAGATGGTTAACTTTCATGAACGACCATTTACAGAAGTCTTTAGCGGAGGGACTAGGCTGGTGGTCTCCAATACACCATTCGTATGCAGAGACTCCAAAGACAGGATCTTCGAAGCCGTCCCAGAACGCCCATATGGCTCTATCGTCAAGTTGAAAGTCTATATCTGTGCTCGATTTTCGTGGTCCGTCGTTAACGACACCAGCGGAGAACTTGCCTAGAATAACCTTCATAGCGTCTGAACAATCAGTTCTTTCTAAACCAGCTCCATTGGTTGCTCTGATGCACACATAGTATGTACTATTGCCAACAAGTGTAAAGTCTTTTATTTGAACTCCGCCTGTAGATTCATTAGCAGGGATCTTGGTGTAGTAATCATCACCTAATTTTCGCACGGTTGCCAAGTCAGTCCCCACCGACCAGCTATACTCTGCTATACCACTTTCTTCGTCAATGAAACCTGTCCAAGACACAGTGAAAGACGATCCTGGCACCGTGTTTTTGTTTCGATCATAGTTGAGAGGTAAGATATACTGTGCTGTGACGACTCCAGCTTTGGGAGGCGAACGGTCAATCACGGCTCCGTTAGATACCGCTTTGCTCGACAAACCAGCGTTATTAGTTGCAAAGAGGAACAGGAAATATGTCTTTCCATTCTGTACTTGGACTTGTTGTTTCGTCAAGCTCAAGCCAGCAACTTCTTTGTCGATATCTTGTAAAGCAACAATATCAGGTTTTTCAGGTCGAGTTCCAAGACCCCATTTCAAGGACGCTATACCACTTTGTTCGTCTTTTAACTTCCACGTGGCGACAAGAGCATCATTCGTAGGATTGAACACAAGTTTTAGATTGTTGACAACTGGAGGTGTACTATCAACGAGAACACCGCTTGTCCAGTAGACAGACTTTAGGTTAACTGCATTTGTAAGCTCTATCCCAACTCGGTATCTCTTCCCCTCTTCGTACTTTGGAAGCCATTTCCCGTTACCAGTAACAGCGGTTGATCCAGTTGCGTTTAGCCTTTCTTTCTTGGGGTGGAATGGTAAAATGAACTGTTGGGAACTCATCTCTTGCACGGCAAAGCGAATTTGACTAATGGTTGATTCGTTTTCAAAACATCTCCAGGAAACCAACAGAGTATTTGTAATTCCAATAAATCGCTGAACGTTTTTGTCACCGTGCCATACTTGATCACATGCAGGTGGAGTAGTATCAACGAGGAAGCCATTAGACATCAATGAAGATACCATCCCCACACCGTTATATGCTGTAACATTTGTATAGTACTTTTTACCGACTTCAAGAGGAAGCCTCAATAATATTGAAGCTGAGTTGACAACACCTGAGAAGTCATACGGCCCTTGGTGACTTGACTGATCAGAGCTGTGTACAAATATTTGGTATTTACTTGTTCCACTCTCAATGTCATAGAAGCTCCATTTTACAGCGATTTTAGTGGTAGAGTTTTGGTACTCGCCATCGCGCACAAATCGACCTTTTGGTGGAGTATTATCATACACGACTCCATCAGAAGACGAGACGGACTTGAGACCCACTTTATTCTTGCAAATGACAGTAGCAAAGTATCTTATGCCGAGTTGAAGGTTGGTGTTGAAGACGTAAGTAGTTTGCAGAACTGGAACACTAGTAAAGTTCATGACGTCGTTTGATCCAGGCTGAAGACCAAATGCTACGCTAACTGATGCAAGGCCCGTTTCCTTATCAACGCATTTCCAATAGACAGATAGAGAGTGGCTGCTAGTGAACTTCTCATTGACGCCTTTGGCAGCTCCATGTGAAACACGGGCTGTGAATAAGGGTGGAGTGGAATCAACCATTACGCCATTAGAAGAAACAGGAGCGCTTTGTATTCCAATACTGTTCAATGCTACGACTGTAGCGTAGTACCGCTGTCCACTTGTGAGCTTGGACACTTTAAGACGTGTGCTGGCAGCATTAAGGACAACTCCAACGTTAGTAAACTCCTGGATGTCTTCCTTTCCTGGCGAGGTTCCAAATGCGAGGTGATATTGAATAATACTGGTTTCTACTTCTTTGAAGTGTTTCCAAGACGCCCATAAGATTGAACTTTCGATTTGTACATCAATATCAGCACCAGAAATACCATCAAACACTTGGCCAGGGACTGGAGGCGTGCTGTCAACAACCACTCCATTAGATGAGAAGTAAGCTACATTCTCAGCGTAATCGACGACCTTAAGGAAGCCGAAATACTTAGAACCAGATTTGAGCTTAAGTCCATATAGAACGTGGTAGTTGACGTTACTTGGAACCTGTTCGTAGTCTTTGACATCACAATCCTGTTTATCAAGACTACTCTTAAGGCAAAGATAGATCGACTGCACACCAGAGAAATCAATAAGACCATACCAATGTGCACGGTAAATCGATGAATAACTTTGGTACTTCACATCCTCCATTCCCCAGCCATCAAGTACGATTGCATTTCGAGGTGCTTCTGTATCTGAGAAGAGTGCTTCTGATGATCCACTTCCGACCAATTTAGCTCCGTTCAAAGCTAAGACTGTCACAAAGTATTTGCGATTGTTTTCAAGCTTACTGGATCTTTCAGCAGTCCAGTTAACAGCAATATTGTACGTTGGTTTCAGAAGTTGTATGCTAGATGAGCTGCTCACATCATCTGCTCCTGGGTAGCTTCCCACGTTAACCTTATAAGCAAATACACGAGATAAGTCGTCTTCAAGCTCAAAGTACGCTGTAAATCGATGTTCTCCGTCTCTTGTGTATCTGAGTTTATTCCCGCGGTATCCATGTTGGAGGCTGGTAATCTTAGGAGGAGTACTATCTACGATGAATGTATTTGAAAACCCATCAGCGGTCATACCAGCTTTGTCTTTCGCTCTCACTGCAACTGAGTACACACCATCTCTCAAGTCAATATGTCTACCGCTCATCTGTACTTTACCGACTTCTGTGAACGCGTCGAGATACCCTTCACTGGCTAGCGATGTGACAGACAGACCAAAACTGTTAATGCCAGAATGTATATCGTAGAATGTATTACTTGTGCATAATGATGGATCTATTAGGTCGTTGATCCTATTTGCGTCTGCTGGACACCAATCCCACCGTGCCCAGACAGATTTAGTGATCCACTGAAAGAGAACCGGTGGCCCAGCAAAGCCAGTAATAACAGCACCGGAATGCGGAGGGACAAAATCAACAATAGCACCGTTACTGCTTCCATTGATGCACATCTGAACTCCATTACACCCGACTATTGTAACATAATACTTTTTCCCTGCATCGAGGATTAATCCTGTCAAAGTCCCTTTGGTTGCATTGCCGACTGATTTAAACTGCTTTACATCTGTAGCTCCTGGAACTGTACCCAAACCAATACGATATTCAGCTATACCACTTTCTGCATCAACAAATGCTTGCTCCCAATGAGCACTGAAAGTGAAGCGTTCTTTTGTGTAATTGACATCTTTGCCTTTGTAGCCGTCTTTAATATACTGTAGAGCAACAGAAGGAGGGGTAGTGTCTATTAGAATACCGTCAGATGTAACAGTTCGACGCAGCCCAGCACCGTTGTAAGCTTTGACAGTCACGTGGTACCGAACTTTAGGCTTGATCTCTATATCATCGACTTTCATAAAACTACTACCATCAGACAAACGCACAACGTTGGTTTGGTTAGCATTTTCAAAAGCTTTCACGTCGTTACCGCCAGGGTATGTCCCAATAGCAACAAGTAGACTTGTAATGCCGCTTTCTTTATCAACACAGTTCCACTTAGCCTGTATACTAGTAAGCTGCCTTACAAAGTTAACATCTTTGGTATCGTTAATACTAAGAACATCAATAACTGGGCTACAAACAGGGCTTGTATTATCAGCCACAAAGCCATCAGATTCTTTGGTTGCTTGTAATCCTGCAGCATTAGTACCACGCAGGATAAGATGATACTTTTGTCCAAGTTGAAGATCAAGGTTCTCCATCAGAGGAGTCTTCTGAGTAAGAGGTATGTTAACAAATGGAGTGATATCGATAGGTTTAAGGTTAATGTACTGTATAACCTTCCATTCATATTTAACCATAGGACTTTCATTGTCGGTGAAAGGCTCGTATGTTGCTCTTACTCGTTTTGTTGAAGGCAAAAAGTCTTTATCTTTCTTTCCAGCTCCTTCAAAGAATTCACCTGCGATTGGGGCTGTTGTGTCGACAGTTATTCCATCACTACACATGATTGTTCTTAGGCCAATAGAGTTGATAGCAATGATCCTGGTATAGTACTTTATGGCGTGCTTTAATTTGAGTCCTGATGTTTGGATTGTTGTCGTTTCCCCAACAGGCGCCAAGCCATATACGTCTACTTCTTTTTCATCGAACGTACAACTAGTGGTGGTTGCGATTCCCCATTTAACGTCGATAATTTTCTGGTTGGCTTTGCTCCATGCAAAGTTCAAGCCCATGCCATAATCATCAGATTGAAAGTCCTTATCTACACCGGCCTGAGATCCGTCATATACATAACGAATTTGTGGTGCAATCCTCTTAGCTTGGAAGACAGGACAAAGTGCTAGCCTACTGTCAAGGCCACCATCATTGGTAGCTCTAACACTTGCGAAGACATCTCTTCCGTTCATGACTGGGAGTTTACGGACTAAAGCACTAAGGGATGTACCAACATTTGCTCCGTAATCATCACCTGAACCAGAGATCGATCCAATCTTGACCCAGTAATGATTAATAGTTGTATCCTCTTTGAAGCCTTGCCACTGAACAAAGTAGGATTTGTCTCCAACCTGTCTTGCAGTACAAGTACCAGCAACAGGTGGTGTGGTGTCTCTATCTTCTTTACAAGTCGAGAATAATGTCCGTTCAATTTGTCTTGCCGACCACCACCACTCTGCAAAGGTCTTTTTGCTGCACCAACGAATCCTAATACTGCAGGAAAAGCACTTGCATCGGATCCGTATACAAAGTCGGAAACGATACCATAACCAGACTCGTATCTTCAACGGTGTCAACCTCATCTTAAGTTCAATGCATGCTTTGAGAGGCCATTTGTCGATTTTGACCGTCAACTCAGGGATGAGATAGGTCTCCATTAAAATCGCCTCGATTGTGATCCCCGCTTCGACAATCCAGAGGCTCACACTTGCTCCTGCATATACACTAATCCAAGCTCCTGGAATCAGTCCTATTTTAAATGTCCTGTCCCTCATACACACTTTGCCTTGATAATCTACAAACCAGTATCCACCAGCACCAGCGAATAGCTTAACTGGAATTCCAAAGACGATGATGATTTGTTGCCATTCTGGCATGAACTGTTGGTATCCTCTTCTGATATTTCCTCTAAACAATGTCATGCATGACGGTACTTCACCGGAACTTCTCTTTGTTCTACTGTGAACTTCTTTGAGTTCTTGGGAGTAAACATCTGATTCAAGCAGCTCGTTTTGGATGCTTCGCTTTCGTAGAGCTCCACAGCGCAGGTCACCGAATGAGAAAAGTCTTCTTGGAGAAATAATCCATTCTCCCATGACTTTAAACATCAGGCAGTTCTCAGTGATACCAAATGTCATCTTAAGAATAGGGAGTTTTATACGGAAGAACCTGTCTTCAAAGTCACCACCAATACTCTCAATTTTATCTTTTTCGCTGTAGGTACCACTTGAGAAAGCAACAACCAGAAGATCATTCTTAGCTTTATCTATAGATTCTAGTCCTGAAGGAGTACGGACTACTCGAGATAACGAGTTCGTGCTGATTTCGTTTCCATCAGTAAGATCGTGAAACTCCAACTTGCATTGAAATCCAGCGCGAAGAACACATCTTGCGACAGCTACATATTCCGTGCTGAACTGTCGCACTATCGCCATTCCTTGTGCATCTTTACCGATAACTAGAACTCTATTTGGAGCAAGATTACTGGATAATAAATCTCCTGAAGGTGACAAACGATACCCATAGCCTTTACCTTGCCTACCGTCTGTAACCCATAGCATGGTCTTCTGCTCATCAAATGAGACTGACGTAGCAACACCTTCAACAGAGTATGTTTTAGAGATACCAACCCAAGATGGAGATGCTGATGACATACTACCAGTAACGGAACCTTTACTAATGCGGTGGACATGGCTCGACTGACTGTCACTAATCCAAATGGTATCTCTCGCAATAGTGACTCCTCCAATCGCGACGGTGAAAGGTGCCTGAGGACTACCTAACTGGATGATCTTTTTCACAGTGCTTCTTCCAAGATCGGTGACAACAAGAAGCGACGCCTTTCCTTTGTTTGCCGACACTCCGTGCATTCCTAACAGAATCTCTGAGTCAGACAGTTGAGTAATACCTTCAACCTTGTAATTGTCAAACAGTCCTGGGGTTAGCCATCGACCAGAGCCTTTCATCGAAGAGAGATCGTCAAGGTGAGGGAACTTCCAAGTGAATATTGTACTATAGTAAAGGGACGAAGATCTTCTTAATGATCGAAGACAAAAATCTGCAGAACAGTAGGGATATGCACTCCATTCCTTGTACTCCGACAAATCGAGGCCTCTTTGGCGTAGCTGTATCTTGTTTTGGAAGTCAGTCACCTTTTTGAAGAATCCATTGACCTTGTCTGTTGCTTCTTTGACTTTGTTGATGTATTTGGCCATGTGTGGTTTGACCACATCACTCAATTCACCAGTGTCTGTGAGCAGTTTTACAACTGGACTAGAGAAGGCATTTGTTATTCCACTCATTTTCGTAGCATAGTCAGACGCCTCTTTGATAACGTTGTCAAGACCTTGAATAATGGTGTTTATATCTTTGGTCTTTTTCCAAAGCTCGTAAGAATTATTTACTTTTTTGCTGACGTCTTCAATCTTTTGAATATGCTCAAAGATTGCATTATCGTAAACTGACTTCATCGCTTTGAAGGTATTCTGTAATATTTTCTCTAGCTTTTCTTTCGCTTCTTTTGCTTTTCGGACGTAGTCCATCACTCGTTGTATTTTATCTTTAACATCTTGGATACTTCTCCTAGATCTTACAGGTGAGTTGGGTTCATCTTGAGCGATATTTCTGCCTGTTACATTACGTAGCATGTCCTTGATGTTCTTCACGTCATCTTTTAGGTTAAAGTCTTTTACTTGTTTGATAAGAAGCTTAACAGTATCGATGACTTGAGTGATGTTATCCAAACCAGCTCTACAAGTTCCTAGCATGTCAGTATACCCACTAGCTTCTTTATAGTTGTTCTTCAATTTCTCAACCTTTCCTTGGATAACTTTGCCTTGATCGATGAATGCTTTCGAAATACAAGCGCCTCCTTTGATGCATTTCTGGATCTTCAAACTTTTCCACGTCTCAGGGATCATATCGTATAGGACTTTCACTTCTTTGCGCATGTCTTTGTACTGATCAATAGCATATTTCCCGACAACCATCGCTTTCTGAACACAGGGTTTGGTGCTTTCGGTAAATATTTTTACTGCTTGTTGGCAGTCAGGAAGTTTGTTTACTGTTGCCAGTATTGGAGAAAAGTTATCGCTGAAGGGCTTCAGGTTTATGAGTACATTCATTACATGACTGACCATCACAGAAATAGCTTGCAATTCTGTCCTTACATCTTGTATTGGTTGTTTGATTCGTCGAAGCTTGGAGCCTGCTTTTGCAATAAGCTTTTCAGCCTCGTCAGTGAAAAACTCGTTGACTTCATCGACGATATCATAACCTCCGATTTTACTCAGGGTTTCAGCTGCCATTTTCTTAAACTTGTCACAGAATTCTCTAACTTTTTTATCGTAGTCAATGTTAAGTTTCTTTCTTATGTCAAGCTTAGCAATGTCGTTTTTGAAGTTCTGTGCACGTTCAGCAAAGTTGATAATATCGTCCGCAGTTTCACGCGCTTTCTGTGCATAGGTAGGGATGTTTTTCATATGCGTCAGGATGGAGTTTACTTTTTGAGCAATGTCATTGACCTCACCTAGAAAGCCTTTCTTGGTGTTTAAGATAGACAAAAAGTCCGCTACCAGACGAGCAATTTTTGCTATTTTTCCAACTCTCGCTTCCATGTTCTCTTTGTACCAGTTCTCTATGTTATCAACGGCTGTCTTAAGATCGTTTCCGATGCCTTTCACCTTCTGAGCAACAGGACCAATGAAACTCGTTAACTCAGTCAAAGCTTGCCGGGAAACATTTTGAACATCATCGATGATGTTAGCCGAGAAGTCTGCAGCTTTGTTACACACTCCGTTTGCTTTGGAAGAGGTCCCGTTCGCAAAATCTACAACTTTGTCAGCAAGGGATTGTATTTCTTGAAGGCTTTTAGATAGTTCCTTGAGTGATTTCGACACAAATCCACGAGTTGCCACAGTAAAGTTTTTCTCGATGTCATCAATCAGCTTATCAATCGTTATCGTGAAGTGGACAAGTTCTTGTATTGCACTTTGTGTAGTGTTGTCAACCGTCTTTAGTATAGTAATTCCTTGCTTTTCGATATTTTCCCCAAACGTCTTGAAATCTCTCGAGGTATTTAAGGCCACTTTGTACACTCTGCATACTTTTTTAGCGCTATTCAGTGCGAATTCTTTCATCGCTGGACCAAGTTCTTTAAAGAAATCCGTTATGTCACTAATTGCTGTTATGTTAGGCATCGCTGAATCGATAAGTTTGAGGACTTTATCAAAGAAATCCTGAAGAACATCAGCAGGAGTACGACCAACAGCAGTTGAATTTAAATTCTTACCAAACAGCTCTTTAAAGAGTTTTGACAGATCTAGCAGCTTATTCGGCATAATGTCTTCAAAAAACTTTTCCAAGTTGAACGACGGTAGCTTGAATCGCTTAAAGAAGTCACTTAGTTTTCCAAGTACCTTGAGGAAGTTAAGGAAATTTGGGCTTTTCAAGTTAAGATCAAATTTGAGGCTTAATCTCCAGTCAAAACGTAAACCAAAGTTGAACCATTTCACTTGTTGGAGAGGAAACTTTCCTTCGAGCCTTGGGAGGTTTAAGCGAGGAAGTCGTATGCTTTCTAGTGCATCTAGAAGTGAAGATAGATCCAGAAAGTTGTTGGCAAACTTGATAATTCTCATACATACTTCCACGAATTTGTCCATTGAAAACGAAAAGTGTATGGAAAATCTAAAAGGCATTTGAAGGTTGAAACCTTTCGGTACAAATTTCAGTCCAAGAGATTTGAAAAACTCTTTTATCTTGATGTCCTGAAGGTCGATTGATACCGACTTGAGCCATTTGAAGAGATCTTCTATTTTGAAATTAGGTGGCAGACCATGTGGGAGGCGTAGTTTGATGCTGTTGATGATGCTCATGATTTTATTCAGTGCGTTCATGACCTTTTTAAACACATCGTCAACAACAGTCAACTTGTTCAGAGATAGCTGAATCTTCCTGATGTTATTCATCAACCATTCCCAGTTCTTCAAACGTTCGATGATTTTCTTCGCTAATTTCAGGATTTCCTTCATCAACTTAATTGGCTTTAACGGCTTTATAAGGTTTTCAACGAACTTAATAATCTTGTTGACAAAGTCGACAAGCTTTTGTATGTTTAGAGGAACAAGATTTTTCAACTTTTCTTTGAATTTTTCGATGTGTTCGACAATGATGTTAGTGATTCCATCAACTTTAGCAAAAATGTTGTCACCGGCGTCAGCAATAGCGTGGATAAGATCTTTAGGGATATCATTTTTGAAACTTGCCGATGCTTTGAAAGCCGCTTTGCCTTTTACAATATCAAATCCCCACATCAAAATATGAGCATCAATTTTTGCGTAGTTATCAAGGTTGACTTCGAAGTTTCCTCCGAAAATTCCAATCCGGAGTTTTACTTGATTTCTGAACTGAATCGCCGACTCTGCTCCGAGATATTTTCCACCGAAGTTTTTCAACCATCGCTTGTTTGGTCCAAGTTGAATTTCACGAGGTCGAAGCGCTGGAATGAGAGCTCTCTTTTGTCTTCTTAGAATAGATCTTCTTTTCCTGATGTGTTTTGCTTTCGGGTGATTGTGATGGTTTTCCAGGAAGATTTGGACTGATTCATCTAAAGCGTCGTTATCCTCAGCATGCCATATAGCGTGTTCAAGTGCTTGTACGATATGATCACTTAAATCCTCGTGACGCTCGATATAGACTTCTACAACGGCCGCCTTGACGTCATTTCGTTCATCATTGTAAAGACTATCTGATAAGAACTTCTTCGTGTGTTCTACTGGGAGTTTGCGCATGCCTGATACAACTGCTGATCTTATTCCAGAACTATCGTGGTTGGCATGCTTTAGCATGGTGTTGAGGCCAGAAAGATGTCCAAGGTTTCCAAAAGCCCATATGTGATTTCTTAGAAAAGCTTCGTGTTCTTCACTCTCAGGGCTGTAAAGATTTGACTTGTTGTGATAGCTATGGTGGATTAGGTCTACGACTACGTCAGACAGCGAGGTATTATATCCAGCGGACTCTGCACGTTTTGTCAGGCCTGCAAGAACAAGCATTGCCATTGGTGACTGATGGCCGTGATTGACATCTTTTTTCGCATGTTGAAACAGCGCATCAAAGAGGCTTTTATGAAGTGGTCCTTTTGGTATATAGAAAATCCCTTCAAGTAAAGATTCGTATTCATCCAGAGTCAATTTGCGGGGATGTTCAGACATCAGTGCTCTAGCCAAGACATTTTGTGCGTGAAGGTTGCCCTGACCAGCCAAGACACTAACGAGAACAGACCAAGATGTTACATTTTGATGACTTCGATCAGATACCAGACTACATATCTTTCTGAACACATCTTTATCGTGTTTAGCGAGCTTGTGGATTTCTCGGGCGCAGTCTCCTATCTCTCGGTTTTTGACTGTAGGATCGGTAAAGCATCGCATAAGGTTGTAGAATGGTCTAAACGTGATCTTCTCCCCACCAACATCTTTCCAGTTGATTTTATGTGTATCTTTGAACACAAGGTCATCACGATACAGTCCTTCGAGGTGTTTGGAATAGTCGTCCACAGCTTCTCTTCTTGATCGATGGTGAGATTTTTCAGGAATGTCACTACATCCTACTAGATTCAGCTTGCTGTACCCACTGGTGAGGACCTGGATATCCTGGTCATTTTTCTGGTATTCTGGTTTGTTCTCTGCTCTTGGGTGTCCTTTGGCAGACTCAAACACACCACTGTGGAGGCGGTGAGTCTTAAAGATCTGGCCATGTTGAACGTGTACAATACCAGTATGGTGTGACTGGACTTTGTGTTCACCGTTCGCAGGAGTACCATCAGCTAGTTGTACATAGTCATTGTTCGTCCATTCTCTCTTGATGGTAGCGTGGGTGTCATTAGCGTGTAAAGTTGTGTACCTTGACAAGTACACTCCTGAATCGTCGTGTTCCTTGACTTGAGGAAGCTCGTTATTTCCTACTGAGTTTAGATGCACTTGAAATGCCCCAGCAATACCTGTTGTTAAAATAATTATTATAATGCATTTTTGTGCTGTAATTGTAAATGTTGGGACATTCAAACTATATTGTCCAAAACAAGAAAACAAACCATTAAACAAACCAGTAGCTTGTACTTTCTTATTAACTATATAGTTAGACAGCAACACGGACAAACAGACCAACAGAAAACAAAGTACGGCGAATAATAAATAAATAAAATAAATAAATAACTTTTTTAACGTCTCAATCTTCTAGCTGGACGCAGTGCGCCCTACTAATCGGAGAGACTCACACTTACTACCTCTACGTTTAATATTTTGCATACAACTCGGCTCACATGTTCATTTTTGCTGAGGGAGGAAAACCGGATAACCCGGAGAAAAACCCTCGTGGCATAGGAGAGAAGAACACATCAAACAAACTCAATTCACATATAATCCATGCCCGAGCCGGGACTCGAACCTGGACCACAGCGGTGAAAGGCCAGCGCTCTCACCGCTAGGCCACCCATGCCACCCTATGCATTGGGGTTGATTGGAAGGCTAATTGACCTATAGGGGGACATATATAGTTTGTTATGGTTTTGCAAACCAACCATTGTTATTAGAACAAAGAAAATTAACAAATCAATTGTGAAAATGGTTGGCAAATAAGCATTACAATACCAACACTTGTAAACACTACGCCTACCTATTGACTGATAGAGCGACTGACTGATTTACTGACTTACTGATATAGCGACTAAAACAATTGATTAACGACTGAACAATTGATTAAATTACTGACTGGCTGACTTATAAATTGACCGACGTAGTGACTAACTGACTGACTTGATTGATCGAACATACGATAATGAATTAATAACAGCAATACTACGTTATTCGGTTCTATTTTAGACAACGCTTACGAAAGATGTTGTAAACTCCAAATACCTTTCTTGAGAGCGAGAACTTTAGGATCATCATCCTTTGGGAACATGGTGTCAACGACTGCGCCGTGGCCGTACTGCCTGAAGTAGAACGGTTTAGCTAGCTTCTTTTCAAGCTCTTCATTGACAGGATGTTTGACAAGTAAACGGTTGCCACGGACCCTTCTCATGCGAGGCTCGTAGACATGGAGGCGAATTGTGTGGAGGGGATCGTCATTGTCATCTTGAGCAACAGGTGTAACGTCGACCTTGGGAAATAGGGAGAAAATAATTGATTATCATGACATCACTAATTGTGTTGATAATTATAAAGTATTTGAGAAACTACGCGAGCTCTGATTGGCTGGCTACAGCGCTTATATCAGAGGACAGAGACACGCTCATCTTATTAGTGTAAAATGCTCAAAAATATTTTATAACTGAAAACAAGATGAAACATCCGCTTGCATCCGCTTGTTTGATACTGATAAATGATAGGTAATATAATGAAATTTGTAACACCGTAAAAAATGTTGACTTAACTTTACTGACGTTTCGAGCTTTAGCCCTTCGTCGGAGTAAAAGAGTTAGACTGGTCCAGTCTAACTATTTTACTCCGACGAAGGGCTAAAGCTCGAAACGTCAGTAAAGTTAAGTCAACATTTTTTACGGTGTTACAAATTTCATTATATTACCTATCATATGATAATAATAATGATAAGGATTAAGATAACGTAAAATAAAGATTATGGATTCCACTCCGTGAACAGTCCCCGTAATTAAATAGAAAAAAAAAAAAAAAATAGAACGATGTTAAAAACAAAAAAGTTTTCCATTACATGGTGAAGGAGCCAAAATTTATAGTTTTTTATATGATGATGATAATGGAAATGATTACAATTTTTGATAACGTCAAAGATTTTGATAATGACAAAGTACGAATGGTATTTTCAAATATCATTTAAAATATATGATACTGATTTTGATAATAGTGATAATAATATGATAATGAATGACGAAAATAATTTTAAAAGTGACAATAAGTACAAAGATATAACGCACGATCTCATTGGTCAATAAACGGGCCGTACTTTTTCCGTACGGACCGGAAAAACGAGAGCAGTTTTGCTTTTTCCTCTTTGAATATCTTTTTTTTTGCTATTTTCGCAATATTTTTGCCTTTCTATTTTCTTATTTGACGGATTATTTTTTGATGACAATAAGAAAACTACGTTCGCATGAAAATACGGAGAAGAACAGGTCGTAATACTATGTTTCCTATTTGGTCAGGCACGAAGTGCCATGACCTTAGGATTACAAACCAGCTTCCGAATGTCAAGAAAATGACATCGGAAGCAACGAAGAACCAACGAACAATCGCGAATAGAATCGAAGTATTAGCGATTCTACGTCGATGTGTTTTCGGATAGTTAGTGAGCATTCGAGAGGTTTTCCGGACGTCCAATTTTCTTAAGAATGTAAGCATGTAGGCATTCTGTCTGCGCACGCTCAGAAAAATCCAATTTTGATTTTATTAACCGCTGACATGCGCCTGCACTTCGCAAAAACATAAACAAGCTATCGGCAATGGCGAAATATAACAAGCGTTTTATTTACTTTCCTCTTGTTTATCAGCATTTTTAGTGTGAGCCATAGGTCTCGAACTGGTTGTGTAGTGTGTGGAAAAAAAACCAGTGTGATGTTTTCCAAAATTAGGAGTTTTAGGCAGATTTTCGGACGTGTTTTGGGACAGAAATTACGAAAATAAATTGAATCATGAAGATCACAGAAACCTGCAAACATGTCTCGGAAAAACCTTTCACCACGTTAATACTATTTAAAATGAATTACAAAATTCATGGATTTATTCATTTGCGAAATTTTTGCGAAAATGTTTTTTTTTTTTTAAATTTATTAGTTGGCAATTATGCAAACAAATAATTATATCTACATCCAGAATGGGTTGGTAACTCAGCACATGCATTGTACTTGACAACACTTGTTCAAGGAAAACTGCACACAAAATCCTTACAGACCTTTCGAATAACCTGCAACATAGCTCTTTTGATTCCTTTATTGGCAATGAAATTTAAAGAAATCAATGGCTGTTATTGTTAATCAAAACAAAAGACCAGAAAAAATGAATTCACACAAGTTAAGACATTGTACACAATTGTAGTGAGCAGTATTCAAAAATATACAAGCCATACCAATCAAGTAGACGTATAAAATGCAAGAGCATAATGGGCTAAACATAAATGAATGTCAAAATATAGTCACTTCTTCTTCTTCACATCTAAGCATGCATACTCTTAGTGAAACATGCTATGAGCATGCTCAATTGGTTGACTTGTGCCTTTTCCAACCAAGAACATGACCGACAAATAATAAATATTCTTCAGTTTAGTCAAAATGACAAGTGAGAACAATGATATTTTAACTTGCTTGATTTTATTGAGTTAAAACTAAAGTCAAGAGAAGATTTCAATGCCACATATGACATTGTCTACTTGAATACATGACAAACTGTGTTGTTATACAGCCTGGTGATTAGCCATAACAATTTGGTTGTAGAAAAAATGCTTATGAATCTAAAGATTATTTGATAGCAATAACCCTGGCATTATGTGTGACCTCCACAACCTAAGTACAGTCAATAATTCCTATGATCACTCGACGTATACATATCCACTGACAACAAATTATATAATTGAGAATTCCAGCAAAGCCTTGGTGCCACAACCATCCCTCTTGTCTGTTGTTCTAGTAATTGGTCCATTGCATATTTCCCTGAATAGTAGAGAACATATAATCAGTTTCTTTCATCCTTTTTATAAATTTATTAATTTCTCTAAAAGCAAATTTGCTGCACTCCCTAAGCCTTGCAGGGCAAGTTTACTTTTAGAGGTTTTGTATCGAGGCTAGACACAGCTATTGCTAAGTTTGTGAAAGATGTAGTGATATGGCACATTTTTTAATTTACTGGATGACTATAAATGCATGACTATAATTGCTTATAGTGTCACTGGAAGAGTCAGTAATTTTAACATAACCTTCAGATCATGGTCATGCAGGATTGCTTGGCTATCCTATAACTGAAATAATTGAATTATGGTTATGGTATTAGGTATTATACAGTGTTATATGGGACACAAGTTAGTTTATTACAGCAATTTAGAGCACAATAGTCTATTTGAAACATATAGGTGTTATATTAAATAGTGTAATTTTTATACTTATATAATTTCATACCAAAACTATATTTTGCATGAACATTACTCTGGTTGAGAGCCATGGTAAATAGAAAAAATATATATATACAGTGAAAGAGAATGATTTGTGGTTGCATGGAACAAGAATGTGCAAAAATTAATCTATAAACATTTATGTACAAAAATGATTAAGTGTGAAAAAACAGTAATTTTGGAAACATAAAACGTCGTCTTCAATCATAAACATTCAACAATGAGTTCGAATGCTCACGTGATCACAAATACATATCGAGACGTTTTCAAAGTGGTCAATTTGGATTGCCCGTACAAGAGCTGTGCAATTTTTTATGACCAATAAATAACACAAGTTATTCTTTGATTTATTAGCATCAAAATGATGACAAAAAGAAAGCTGGGGGACGGTAAAAATTTCAACTTATTTCATGTTTTTTGATTCGAGGTAGTACTGAGTGAATGCAATTTTCAGCGTATAAATGTCTTCGAGCTAAAAATATGACTGCGTGAATTTAGAAGAGGTGACTAAAAATCAGAAAATAGACAACAATATTTAAACACTTAAGTTACCTTGTGCAATGCAATTTGACGATCAATAACTTGACGATCTTCGTAAACCATGGCAGAGAAAAATACTCCTTGTCTGACAAATATGCAAGATAGTTTGGGTGGTCTTCAGTATTCCTTTAAAACCACATAGCTATGCACTTTTAAGAAGCAAAAAAGCTATACCCCTGCAAAGATAAAGTAAAAAGGTTTGTTATAAAGGCCATTTCCAACGTGGGGGACGGTAAAAATTTTGAGTAAATTGGTATTGCAAATGAGTGAAAATTGGCCAATCCTCAAATTTCTCGTTTAAACAACAATATATTTTAGATCATCGGCTTCAAGACAAGACTAGTGTTTGGGCAATTTTAAAACACCATTACATAATTACTCACCTCTAATTGAGATTTCTTCAAAATAATAGCTGGATGTAGGAAAACGACAACAGCAAAGAAAGTCCTCTCTCGAGGTTTTTGCTTTTTGAGCACATTTTGACGACTTATTTCTATCCAAATAAATACATGATCGCATTGTTGATATCCTGAAGCGCTTGCTCTATGTAAGTAGATTGGATTTCCAATCAAACTCTTCCATCGAAAGCCCTATGGTTCTTAGATCGTTCCATAGAAAACCCAAAGAACGCTTTCTGCAAACAAAATGGCGACCGCA
Source organism: Metridium senile (assembly GCA_949775045.1). NCBI lineage: Eukaryota > Metazoa > Cnidaria > Anthozoa > Actiniaria > Metridiidae > Metridium > Metridium senile. Next base: position 2,201,585 of record OX459109.1, read on the forward strand.
TTCCTTTTCGTTCCATTTACACGAGCATGCGCAGACAAAATGCCCATATGCTAAGAATGTAGGGATTTCTGTCGGTATTCAAGGGTTCGTTTTTTCCTTTCGGAATGTTATCGGTAAAGCACATGGGTCGCACATATCATGGAGAAATAAGGACTACTTCAATCGTCAGCCCTCTTTCTACGCAAGACGCCGAACTGTTTGGATCGTAGGGAAAACGTAGACATACTGAGGTGAGTATAGACTGCTAGAAAGCAAATTATTTAATAGAACTGTTCTAAATTACTGAACTGAATAATTACTTTGTGCTTTTTTACGTGTTATCTTTTTATTTAAGCTACTCGAACAAGTCGAGAAAGCTTTGTGCGTGCCTGCGATCACGTTTACGAACTCAGTGACCTATAAAGCTTACTTTACGCTTGAAAATATCTTATTATTTGAAATCATTGTACCATAAAATATATAAACAGCATCATGACTTACATAATACAATGTAGAAACGTAAAAGCCATTAAAAATCGTAAGCTCAATTCATTAAAGCTATGGAAAACAAACAAACAACATTCAAAGCCATGCATAACACGTGTAGATTGTCAACTTACGCTGTCAAAAATAACGCAAACATTACGAAACGTGTCGGAAATCATCACTTTATTTCCACTTAAAGCTCAAATCATTAAACTGTGTAATTGTTTTATTAAAAACTTACATTTTGTTAAAGCACTAGTTCGTTTCAGCGGGAGAAACTTGAACGTGTGCTTGAATGTTTACAGTAATGTCGTTCAACTATTTTATTAAATTCAAATCTATTTTTTTTAGCTCGCACAGCAGCATACTCGAATGATGAAATTGATTTTGAACAAAACATCAACAAAGGTATGTATAATTAACCAACCATATGGACAGCAAAACCTTATTATAGAACACAATTCTATAAAAAGTGTAAATCTTCATCCAAAATTCTGAAAAAAATACCCCAAAAGGGACTTGTATTTGCACAAGATAGACAGGTATGCTCCAACCAATAATGTATTATTTTGGTGCAATGTATTATCACATCTAAGACCAAAAGCATTACTGGGACAATAAGCAATTTGCTAATTTCATGCAAATTTCATGTTAATCTTATTAGCTCTACTTGTTCTGCTGTGCATTTGTATTTGTCTACATAAAAATATTACACAAAGAATACCCAAAATCCCTTTTAGCCTTAGCTGGTGTGATGTGACCATTTTGAACCCGAAAACATTTTTTTAAATAAGGTATACACCTAATTGCAAGAATGTTGTCTTATAAAAATAAAAAATAAACATTAGAGTACAAATACTAAAAGTGTGCAACATAAATACCACTAAATGCGGCTAAACTATGCAAATTATTTTGTTCTCTATTGTTTAATCAACACTATTTAGTGGTAAATAGTACAAAGTATTGCACACTTTTAGTGTTTGTACTCTATAAAAATAAAAAGGAATTAATTAAAAGACAAAAGAAAGGCATTCAAGCTCAAACAGTGGCTTAAGGGATTAATTAGAAGACAAAAGAGCTGGTTCAGCTTGAATGACTTTCTTTTGTCTTTTAATAAATTCATATTTTTTATTTTTATAAGTTTTTTTTTTATTTTTATAAGGTTTTTTATTTTATTTTTATAAGACAACATTCTTGCAATTAGGTGTATATACACAAAGTTAAACCTCTTCATTGCACAGTTACCTAACCTCAACAGTACTTGAAGTAAAGTTGTATATACCACCATAATTTTTGTATTTTGTATTTTTATTTTAAGCGCTTAGAACAGACTTGAATAAGCGCTATATAAGCTACATACATTATTATTATTATTATTATTATTATTATTATTATTATTATTATTATTATTATTATTATTATTATAATAGTCCAGTTTCGAGATCTCTTTACAGTAACATAGTGTTAACCTCTTTAATGTATTCCTCATAAATGTAGATGTCATCTTTTTTTTTTCACTCATCAGAACCAAGACAAGGACCATTAACTCAAACAGCCAATGAACTCTTTGATTTAACACAATCAACAGGTACCATAAATTATATATATTGAAAATGATAACTTTCAAAATATCTTTGACACAGTGTATATTACACACTTTTGATATTTTGAATGTTCAAACTTCATAATTACATCTGTAGATGTTATTACATACTAACAGTCATAAAGTCTCTCAGGCTCAGATTTCGCATTCATATGTAGCACCACAAAAGGCAAATCTATG